>CAUYPO010112945.1:0-22487 GCA_963574435.1 Cheirogaleus major
ATCCATCCATCCATCCATCCATCCACCCATCTAACCACCCATCCATCCATCCACCCATGCATTCATCCATCCATTTATCCATCCATCCATCCATCCATCCATCCATCCATCCATCTATCTACCCATCTAACCACCCATCCATCCATCCACCCATCCACCCTTCCATCCATCCATCTACCCACCCATGCATTCATCCATCCATTCATCCATCCTTCCACCCACTCAGCCATCCACTCACCCATTCATCTATCCATTTAACAACAGGGACCACTTCCTGTCCCCTACTGATGGCAACACTGCCAGCAGCTGGGCTGAGTTGACGTTTGGGAGGGGGAGGTAGGTGGTGCATTTTGCAGCAGGGCCCAGGCCTGCCTGAGACACAGGTGTCAGCTCCTTGCCAGGTCTGATGCTGCTGTGGGGAGCTAGAGAGCTCGCTTTCTCTGTGCTCAGGCTGGCTGGCATGTTCCTGCCCCAGGCACCCAGCAGGCACAGGGGTATTCAGACAGACATTCCCCAAATAGCTGCCACTTAAGGCAGTAAGGAGACAGGATGACCTCCCACCTTCTCTGACTGCAGTGAGACCCAGAGGCTGTCTTGTAAATGAGATGCCACCTTAAGTTCTTCACTAGCAGGGTCGTCTGCCATCCTCACTGGCTTAGCTCAATGCAGGAAGTGGCCAAGGTAGCACCCACATTAGTGGCCCTCAGGGCCAGACCAAGTTCAAAAACTGACGAACAGCCCCGAAGGCTTGTTTTCAAATGTCACACAAAATCTCTTTGTGGTATCATGGGAATGGCTCTCCTTCCTCCAGCCCCACCTGAGTTGGGGGTGGGATGGAGTTGGACACAGGGCCAAGAGGAGAGAAACCCTCAAAACAGCCCCCAGAAAGCTAATGCAGAGGGCTGGCACACCAAAGTGACACAGTGACAGCCCTGTGCCCTACATGGACTCATCTCTTCCCTCCACAACGCCATGTGGCTGGCATCCTCATGTGCATTTCACCCATGAGGCCCACGGTGGTGAAGCGACGTGCCTGAGGTCACCCCGCTGTAGGAAGGGCAGTGAAGAGGTGCTGCACCCGCTCCAGGCTGTCTGGGCGCAGGGCCACGCGCGTCCCCTTGCTCGGTGGGTTCTCTCCGTGCGCAGCTGGCTGCACCTTTGCTCTGCTCAGGAGGAGGGCACAGAGCTGACTGCGGGCTGGTCTCCATGGCAACAGCCGATGAGTCTGCATCAGAGGATGGCAGAGCCACCAGCCTTGAGCTGCCTGGAAGTGTGAGCTGGGCTGCGGTGGTGGCAGGGACTGCGGGGGGTGGGGCTGGAGGAGTGGGGGATGGGTGGGGCGGGGGATGGTCTGCCCTGCCAGCAGCCGTCAGAAGGCGCCTCCCATCCTGTCTCAGTGGGTCGCTGCTCCTGGGCGTGGGGTTTTGCTCTCTGCTGGGGAAGTCTGGCAAGTCCACGTATATTTCATGGACCTCTACCACGCGCTGGGCCCTGGGCACTCATTGGGCTATGGGAGCTGGTCTTGCTCTCAGGGGATTAAGGTCCAGGGAAGGAGGCGGGCGGGTTAGCAGGCAATTCCAGTCCACCACGACTGACGTGCACAGAGTGGACGTGTGGAGCACACGTGGGCCCCCAGGAGAGCACCCGCCCAGGCGTGGAGACAGGAGAGGTGTCCCGGGCAGAGGAATGTCAGAGACAGAGACGGGGGGAGAGAGAGAGAGAGGAGATCTGCCAGGAGTTCCTCGTGCCTGGAGCTCTCGAGGGAGGAAGGCAGGGGAGGGAAGCGAGGCTGGTCCTGGGGTCCAGACTGGGAGGGAAGGGGCGGGGCCTGCTCCAGGCCAGGCCCTGGGCCCGGGGAAGGGGATGACTTTGGTCCTCACGAGACACTAAGCTAGGCACCCTAAGCTCCCACCCTACTGATGAGAACCGAGACTCAAACAGCCACAGCAGGATGGAGGGGGAGGTGGACCTCAGCTCTGATCCAGGCGGCTGGTTCTGTGACAGACGCCCTGTGCTGAGGGTCCCAGACCAAACCTGGAGGTCCTGGAGTAGAGTGCGTGGGTCTGCCGGGGCCCGGCCCGGCTGCCTGTCTCTGGAAACTCCCCCAAGGAGAGTTTCTTGACCTTGAGGATGCATGCAGAGCGGGCTGTGCAGGGACCCCGCGGAGAGTCCCAGAGGGGAGCGGACCCCCAGCTCCTGGGTCTTCCTGTGCTGCCCAGGGGTCAGGTCTCTGCTCACTTCAGGCCCAAGGCCAGGCTGTGGCACGGCTGGTCCTGGGGGTCTCTTGCCCTCTGAAGGCTTGGTTGCAACCCAGGCGTCACAGCTGGGAACATCAGCCACCCAGGGCCACGTGGTCTGAGGAAGCATCTCGCCTGCCAGTCCTTCTGCAGGGCCTGTTTCCTAGGTCCTGGGAGTCTGAAGGGAGTACCAGTCTGAACTGTTCCAAGATGCTGGGCGGGAACAAGCCAGTTATGCTGGTCCCCAGAGGCCTCTGCATTTAGATAAATGAGGTCTGGAAAGTTCTTTGGCTAAACACTAGAGAAAAACAGCTTACGTCACCCGCCTAGGGAAACTGTCAGGAAATCCCCTTGTTCCTGGGCGAGGAGAGCCTGGCCCACGTGGAATGATGACATTGAGCAGATGCCACCCTTGGCTCCCTCATGCCAGGGGTGGGGCCTGCTGGCCTTGACAGTGACAGGGGAGGGGCCTGGGAAGGAGGGATCGGCCGGGGGAGGCCAGGGAGGAACTGGAGTTAGAAGAGGCTGCAGCGACCACATCCTGTGACAAGGATGCATTTATGACCTGGGTGCTCTGTCGGGCAGGCAACAGCTGGTCTTGCACACCTGCTGTGGCAGCTTCTGAGACAGTGAACAAAGGCAAGGACCCTGCTACGTCCTGGTGCCTTCTGCCCGACAGGATGCCGGGCAGCGCTGGCTTTCACTGAGGGGTTTTTCTGCCCTTCTCTCTTCCTCCCCATTCCTCTCTCCCAGGCCCCTCACACACGTACACTTGCACACACACGCACGGTTGCACACACGCACATTTGCACACACGCCTGTGCGTGCGCACCGCCCACACCGCCCAATTGCACATATCCTCATGCTTGTATGCATGCAACATACCTGTACACTTGCACGCACCCATTTGCACATGCGCAGATGCACCCACACTGCGCACAGGCAACACTTGTACGCAGGCGCACATTCGTGTGCACCTACACACTTGCACACTTGCACACACATCTTCAGACACCACACGCTCGCACACATGCACACCCACACACCTACACAGGACATCCTGTGCACGTGCACACATGCACATCGGCGCACACGCAGTGGCACGCACATCCGCATGTCTGCCCAGAGGCTGCTCTCTCCCTGTGATTGCCACCTGCTGCCCCTCCGTCGGCAGGGGCCTGGCCTTGTGCACTGTCACTGTCTGTGTGTCTGTCTGTCTTTCTCCCCCGGTGCAGGGAGGCTTCGTGAGGACTGGCTGACACCTCGCCCCGAGCTGGCCGCAGCGCTGTGGAGCGTGGAGCGGAAGTCTCGGGGAGGGAGGCTGAGAGGAAACCACAATCTCGCTCTGGTTCTCCACAGCTCCAGCCCTCTGGGGAGAGGCAGGAGGCGTGGGTGTAGATGGCTTTTGGTCGGGGGAGCATGTCAGAAGAGAAGGGAGAACCCAGGTCACCCCAGGCCGGGCTCACTGGCGAGTGGGCTGCAGGCACTCCTCGCCGAGCCTTGGTCTCTCTGCTCTCAGGTGCATCCTCCCAGCCCTGCAAGAAGCCTCTGGGGGGAAACGGCCCCACAGGTGGGTCCAGCCTGCCTTCTGCAGGGCTTGCCCCTCCCCCCAAGCAGGGACAGCCATGGGCGTCTGACGGAAGCAGTGGCCCGGAGAGCTGTGCACTGGGTGTGACAGCAAGGTGGCAGCCCAGCCCCCTGGCTGCAGCTTTGGTTCCTCAGCCCAGCTCTGCCTCCGCCTGGTGGGGATGCCCAGGCACAGAGGCACTGCTGGCAGGTCCCCTGCCCCATGGCCGGCCACCTCCATCCTTCTGTCCTGCCAGAGGGGGTGGCAGTGCCATGCCTGGTGTGCTGGGGACGGCCTGGCTGAGTGATAACTCTGAACTCGGGGTGCACGTCTTTGCCACGCACCTGCCACGTGCCAAGCACAGTTCCAAGTGTGTCACAGGCGGGACTCAGGCGGCGATTCAGGGAGGCAATGCTTTTGTATGACTGGTTTGCGTCCAGTTACAGTCCTGGTTTCAGCCAATAAGCAGCAGGCAGATGTGGTTTGATCTGGTTGAACCCAGGCAGGCGGGCCCAGGAGCCCACGCCCTGACCACTGACCCATCCAGCCTCTTTGGAGACTCCAGGCTCGCGGGCATTGCGCCCCTCTGTCATTCCCCAGGGAAATAAGCTCTAGCAGCCCCTCACCCCCTGGGCGCTCTGGCCTGGACCCCCTCCCTTTTGTGGTGGGAACCATCTTTTCCCCAGGAAGGGGCCCGAGGGGGTCTTTTCCAGCAGGCTCCTGGGATGGGAGTCCTGAGTTTTCTCGTGTGGGTGAGGGGAGGGGGCCGGCAGGGTCAGCCTGGGGCAGGGGGGTGATGTGGATGAAGGCCAGGTGAGACTCTCCTGGAACCCTAAGCCCAGCTTGGGGCTGGGGGAGCCATAGCAGGCGCCCGACTGGCTCCTCCGGAGGGCAGTAGGGGGCAGGTAGCCGCGCCCAGGTGGGAGGGAGGCAGCAGTGGGTCCCAAGTCCTTGGGCAGATGAGGCCTAGAACCTGCCCTGCTGGGACTCCAAATCCCGAGCCTGGGCCCCTTTCCCCACCACCAGGATACCAGGCTCTCGCCCTGGGGCGGGGAAGGGAAGGCTTTGCGGAGAGTTTGGTTCTCTGGGCCCCTAGTGTGGCTCCAACAGATGCCAGAGGGCCATGACCCTGGTCTCCCACGGCCCTGACCTCATCGCCGCCACGAGCCAGACCCCTACCTTGACCCACCTCCTGCCTCTGCTCTCAGAGGGGAGCAGGGGGGCCATGCCTGCCCACCTCCCAGCCCCTGCAGGGTTCAGGGGAGGAAGTGCCTCTGGCAAGCGAGCAAACCGCTGAGCATCAGTGGCGTTCTTCCCGGCCTCGCTTTCTCTCCTTTTCATGCCAACCCTCCCGCTACTAAAGAGCATTTTACGAAAGAAGATGAAAGAGGCGAGAGAGGAGAACGGGATGAAAGGGCGAGCGAGCGCCTAGAAATCCCTTTCAACCGCTGTGACCGTGCAGGGCCTGGTCTGGAGGGCGGGGACCGCAGGGCGCTGGAGGGACGAGTGTCCATCTCCGTCCTGCCTGTCGGGCCAGCCGGGGTGGGAGGCAGAGGTGGGGGAGGCGGGTCTGGCCGGGCGCTGTGCCCCGGGGCTGCCCCTGTGCCCGACGCCTACCTGGCCCTGGCCCGAGCCCTGCACAAGTGGCCGCTCAGTGATTTCTGGTTGAATGAGTGAAAGGAGAAAGGCTCTGTGGACCAGGGTGGCCGGATTCCACAGGGGACAACCTCCACACCTGCTTCCCTACGGGCTTTGAAGGACGAGAAAGAAAGCGCAGCATCGGTGGGGACCAGGCAGGGGCTAGCACGGAGACACACCCGCTGCTGCTCCAGCGGGGACACCGTGGATGTGGGAAGCTTCCCACGGAGAGGGGCTGCGCCTGGGTGGGGTGGGTCCCTCTCCCCTCCCCTCTCTTGCCCTCCCCTCCCCCTTCACTGCCCCCTCCCCCCTGCAGCCGCTACTCCCTGAAGAAAGTTCAGGAACATGCCTAGAAGATCTCACCATGGGTTTGCCTCCGAGATGAGCCAAGAAGAGACAGCGGTGTGGTAAAGGCGGGTAGGGCTGAGGGTGGACTTTAAGTATAATTAATCACAACTAAATTCGAAAAAGTTACCGTTTAATCCGCGTGAAGGGACGCTCCCAGCAAGGACAGGGACGAGCTGCTGCTACCTGCAGCAACAAGGGTGGGCGTCAGCGGCCGCGTGTGAAGCGAGAGCAGCCGGACACAGGAGGCCTCCGTGCATGTGGCGTTCTGGAAAAGGCAGAACCGCAGGGGCACAAAACACGTCCGAGGTTGCCTGGGGCCAAGGGGTGGGTAAGACTGGCTGCAAAGGGGCAGGAAGGAGCATTTTGGGGGTCACAAAAATATCCTCTATCTTGGCTGGGGTGGTGGTTTCACAGTTATACGCACAGGTTAAAACTCGTCAGACGGTAGACTTAAAATCCGTGAATTTCATTGCATGTAAATGGTCCCTCAGTGAAACAGGTTTTCCGCTGTCCTTCTGTGCTCCAGCACGAGCTGGGGCCACGCACAGACGGGATTTTGGTCCTCACAACCCCCCACATCTTTTCAGAGATAAAGACACGGGCTTTGCGAGGTCACACAGCGTGGCCAGGCCACGTGGCTCATATCCCAGCCTGGGGACACGGGCTGGACCTTCTGCAGGGGGGGTGTGAACATGACAAGAACAGAGGCCTGACCTTGAGGGTCACAGACCCTGGTCCCCCGAGCTCAGTGTTCTGTGCTCGCAGTGACCTGCGGTGTGAGACCCGGCCATCCTCGGACAGCAGCTCAGATCACCTTCCCCTCCGAACACTGCCAGGATTCGAGTCCGTGGATTTTTCTGAATCAGAGTCTGGTCATTCTAGGCCTCCAGAAATGCCGCCTGGGCCCTGGGCAGGGATCCAGGTCCCTTGTGCTTGGACAGGAGGACCCTGGGCCTGCCTGTCTCCTTCTCTCCTCTCTCTTTCCTGACATCGGCATATTCGGCACACTTACTTCGTTCCTCCTCCAGCTGGTGACACAAGGTGAACTGAAGGACAGCTGTTTGGGTGAGGGTTATGAAGGCTCGGGTACCATGGAAACCACTCCGGAAGCCCCCGAAAGCCATGGCCATCCTGAGGGCTGCTCTGCCGCCATTGGTCGGCCGTTTGGACCCTCTCCCCAACTGCCTCGCGACTTTTGTTTACTTGCCCCTTTACGCGTCCCGTCCCTGCCCTCCCCTTCCCGCGGCTCTCCCACAGGCCCAGCGAAGGAAGCTGCCTGCAGGTCAGCAGGATAAAGATGCCTTTTTTTTCTTTAATTTATGAGATTTTCAGGCTCATTTCCTTGCGTTCTCTCCTCCACCCCGAGAGGCAGCACTAATTTTAAGCCGCAGATGTTGGAGACAGAAAATGGGATTATGACAGAAGAGAGGGGCCAGCTCCTCTGGCGGGTGTTGTAGAAACAGCTCTGGTTTCAGGTTGCAGAAGCCGTCCCCAGCTTTCCCTGTAAACCTGCAGGCTGGGCAGGCTCTTTAGCACACTGTGGAGGCTGAGCTGACTCCAAGGGTCTCCTGAGGTCGCTGGTGAGATTCAGAGCAGCGTGGGCACCTTCGTCTCGCTAGGCGTGCTTTTACGTACATGCGCTGTTCCAACTCCGGTGGGTTGCCCGCTCCTGCTGGACCCCAGTCTCTTCCTTTCTTTGAGGAGTAACAGGAAGAATCCCTTGCACTGGCCTTTGCCTTGGCTTGTACATCCTTCATTTTATTTCTTTTCAGCAACGGCCCTGAGACATTGGCAGGTGCATTGTTGTTAGCCATGTGTTAGAGACGAGGAAAGGGAGACCCAAGGGTTTAGGTTGCAGGTTCAGGCCTGGGGCCTCAGACCACTGCTCCCTGCCTGGCTCTGCCAAGGCTCCTCGATCATGCAGGTCGATACCTCTGATGGATCCAGCTGCTGAGGCTGTGGGTGGGATTTTCCTGGTAGACCATGGCCTGAGACTGGGCAAAGAAGGAAGCTTTGAAGTAGTGAAGGGCAGTCCCTATGCCTCTTTTCCTTCCGGGGTCAAGTTCTTTAATGAAGATCTTCTGAACACTGTCTCTACTCCCTGCACACACACACACACACACACGTGTTCACACATACACATACCTACTCATGCTCTACCCCTCTTGGTTAGGGGTCTATCCCCAACTAGTCATTAAAGTTGTCCTGGTGGAGTCTCTGATGACATCTTTTTTATTGTTTGTTTAAAAAACCAACAACCATTTTGTTATCTCATGATTCTGTGAGTTGACTGGGCTCAGCTGGGAGGTTCTTCTGGCTGGGGCTGCAGACAGAAATGAACTGGAGCAGGTCAGAGCCCCCAAGATGTCTTACTCGAGTGACTGACATTTGACACTGACTCCTGGCTGGTTGCTCAGCCAGGGCTGTTGATGGGAGAGGCTCTGCGTGTCCCAAGCTGGGACTCTCACAGTGTGGGAGCTGGGTTCTGAGAGGAAGGGTCCCAGCAGAAGTCATTTCAAGAAAGAGGAAGTGGAAGCTGCTCGTCTTCAAGACTAGACCCAGAACTGGCACAGCGCCACTTCTGTTGTGTTCTCTTGGCTGTCGGCGGACCCTTGAGTACCAAATCCAGTGGACCATTTGGGGCCTCATCTCAATTGACCCCTCTGGCTACGTGG
The DNA here is from genome assembly GCA_963574435.1 of Cheirogaleus major. Classification (NCBI taxonomy): domain Eukaryota; kingdom Metazoa; phylum Chordata; class Mammalia; order Primates; family Cheirogaleidae; genus Cheirogaleus; species Cheirogaleus major. The sequence continues at coordinate 8,466 of CAUYPO010112945.1, forward strand.
CTTGTCTGACTTGCCCCTTCCTGAAGACCTCTCCTCCTGGGCTCTCAGAATTCCCCTCCTGGTCCCTTCCTTCTCTGCATTCCCTTCCAGACTGTGACAGTTATTCTTCTTCATGTTCCCTCTTCCTGGTTTCAACTTTGTGCTTCTGTGTCTCAACTCCACACGTGTCCCAGGGATCCTGCCCAATCCCATGATGCCCGTCTGTGCCAGGGGCTCCATGTTGGCCCTTCCGACCCATACCTGAGAGCCAGCGGCCTTGGGCATCCACCCCTCTCCCAGACATTCCTGCCTGGAATTGAGAATTCCAAAGTGCATCTCACTCAACCCACCCAGGAGGGTCTGGTCATCCTTCCCCCTAAGGTTGTCTGTCCTGGTGTGGTCCCTGACTTGGTCCCCCAGACTTCCGACCCAAACCAGGCCCCTCACGGCATTCCTGGATGATGGAACAGGAGCTACTTGGGTAATCAGAAAAAATAGCCAGAAGTCATTTTGAGAAATAAAAAGGAGTGACCGGAGCTTGACGACTTGTGTTTCTTTAGAGGGAAAGCAGATAGAAGGCTGCCTAAGCAGGTAGCTGGGAGCAGCCCCAGCTAATTGGAAAACCACATTTGTGCAGGCTGGAGAGGCCTCAGGAATGGCAAACAGCTCTCCCTGCTCAAAGGAATTTTCTGGAAGCCATCATGGCCACTCTTCCTAACCACAGGCTGGTCTTTCTGGTGGAATCAGTGCCGAATGTGTGGTCAGAGTGGCCAGGCTGGAGCCAGCATGGATGTTTCCCAGCCTGAGCTCCCTCAGTGCCGGCAAGTGGGGGCCAGGACTCGGGGAGCGTGTGGGCGCCCCAGGGAGCCGAGGGCACTTGGGAAACTGGAGATGGCGGGTGCGGTGGCAGGACCCTCTCCCCACGCCCACCCCCCAGGCAGCTCCCAAGCCAGCGTGCACGTGACGCTGTGTATTTTCACGGTGTTCATCACATTTGGTCCGAGGGCACGTTCTGCCACCACCTCCTTTTCTCATAAGAGGAAACAGGCTCTGGGCGGCTCAGAACCTGCCCAGGGTCACAGAGAGGAAACGCTGGGATTCAGCCCAGGTCTGTCTGACGCCACACCCAGCGTCTGGGCTGCTCGCCGTGCACCGCGGGGCCAACGCTGATGCCGGCAGGCAGGGCGGCCAGAACCGGCCTCTGCGGGTGGTGCGGACGCTCGGTGTCCAGCAGGCACTGGACGCTGTAGAGACAGGGTGTTCTCAGCCGCTGTGGCTAAGCTGGCCCCCCGACGTGGCTTGTCCCCTCGTCATGTAACAGGACGCTGCTCTGCTGCTGAGGCCATGGCTGGGAGAAGACAGGACGTTGCAGGCTCCGGATCCATATAGGGTGACAGCGCTGCAGGCAGGGGCCGTGTCCCTTTGTGGGGACCAGAAAGGGTTCCGGAGGCTGGGTGCTTTTTCTGCTGCACTTGTGGGGCAGCCGTCAGACAGATGCCACGCCAGGCCCCGTGCTTTCCCGGATGGCGGATCAGGTGTGGGCCTCAGCAGAACCATGTGGCTGGGTGGGGTGGACAGGCAGGGCCCCTCGAGGATGGGAATGTATCGGAACCAGGGAATTCTGAGGGGCACAGTGACCTTGAAGAGGACCTCAGTTTCTGGCTTGAGCAGAGTGGAGGGGCCATTCGCGGGCCATTCGCTTGGGGTGCAGCCACCAGCAGATCCCGAGGAAAAGGGCTTCCCTAGGTGAGCACTTTGCAAGGACGGCCTGGAGAGCAGCCTGGCTGAAGTGGGCCCGCCTTTGACACCTTCAGCAGGGGTCAGAGCCGCTTCGAAGCAGTGGGCGCAGGGAAGGGCGGGATGGGAGGTGGTCTCGTTCGTGTTGTTTGTTTCTGGCTCAGACAGACCCCGTCCTGGCCCCTGCTTCTGGGACAGAACCAGTGCGCATGGCCCCTCCCCACGCATCCCCCCTCCCCCCTTCCCCGCTATGGCAGATCTCTTTCATCCACCTGCAGAGTGACTGTGTCTTGGGGCAGCCCGAGCTGGGACTGCCAGATCAGGCACAGGCTTTCAGAGACTAAATCCTGTTTTGAAGTCTGTTTACTCTAAAAAAAAAAAAAATTAATCTCTTTGATGCCTGGAGAAGAAAGATGTGTATTAAACAAAGAGCCAGCTCTGAATCCTGAACGCTCGGCTGCGGTTATCAATCTCCCCAGGTACAGACCCAGGACGACGCGCAGCCTCTGTATGGGCCCCTTCGCCGGCTTGCGGACACACAGTTCGCTAGATGTAATTAGCTAATCACACGCAGACCTCCAGACACGAGATCAGGGCCTTCGTGGAGTCCTGTGCAGTTGTCCGACCGAGATTGTTACGCCGAGGGAGCTGGGGCCCTGCGGTCCTGATTGCTGAGATGGTGCATGTGTGTGCGGGTGTGCACGTGTGCATGTGCAGGAGGAGTGAGGTCATTCACACCGCTGGGTGCAGCGCCAGAGAGGAACATCTCTGGTGGCAATCAGAGCCCTGGGCTCTCGGCCTGCTCTGTTACCCCCCAGCGCGCTGCGATGTGAGTTCCCTTCTCTGTGCCGGCGTCTCCTCATCAGTCACCTGGGACATTGTTATGGGCTGGATGGAGTCTCCCACCCACCTGAAATTCACATGTTGAAGCCCAAACCCAAATGGGACCCATAGTATTGGAAGATAGGACTTTTTTTTTTTAGACAGGGTCTCACTCTGTCACCCAGGCTAGAGTGCAGTGGTGTCGGCCTAGCTCACAGCAACCTCAAATTCATGGGCTCAAGTGATCCTCCTGCCTCAGCCTCCCTAGTAGATGGGACTACAGGCGTGCGCCTTGACACCTGGCTAATTTTTCTATTTTTTGTATAGATGGGGTCTGGCTCTTGCTCAGGCTGGTCTCGAACTCCTGACCTCAAGCGATCCTCCCACTTTGGCCTCCCAGAGTGCTGGGATTACAGGTGCCCACCATGGTGCTTGGCCAAAATAAGGCCTTTAAAGAGGTGATTATGTTAAAACGAGGCTGTTATGGTGGGACCTGATCCAGTCTGACTGGTGTCCTTACAAGAATTTGGGCACAGAGACACCAGGGACGTGTGGGCGCAGACACCATGTGAGGACACAGTGAGAGGGCGGCTACCTGCAAGCCAAGGAGAGACCTCGGGAGAAACCACACCTGTGAACACCTTGATCTTAGACTCATGACCTCCAGAACTGTAAGCCAATACCTTTCTGCTATTTAAGCCGCCTGGTCTGTGGGACTTTGTTATGGCAGCCCCGGAACTGAGTACAGACGCCGTCACCTTCCAATCCACAGCCCAAGGTCGTTGCCAGGACCCAAGGAGACACTGCAGCCAGAGTGCTGTGGAGATTAGAAGGCGATATGCGATTCTCTTTCATTCCGTCTTATCCCATTAAGGAGAAAAATCTCATTTGGTGAAGGTGTGTCTCTAATACCTTGCTAACACTTGGAAATCTCCCTTTCAAAAAAAAATAAATCGAGATGAAATTCATGTAACACACAATTAACCATAAACCATTTTAAAGTAGACACTCTTGTGGCGTTTAGTACATTCGCAATGTGTGGAACTGTCACCTCTGGTTCTCAGACATTTTCATCACCCCAAAAGAAGACCCCATACTCATTAAGCATTCACTGTCCTTCCCCTGCCCCCGCTCACCCCCATCTCCCAGCCCCTGGCAACCGCCACAGTTTGCTTTCTGTCTCTGTGGACTAACCTGTTCTGGACAGTTTGTAGAAATGCAATCATTTGCATGCGACCTTTCGTGTGTGGCTTCTTTCACTCAGCGTGATGTTTTGGGGTTCATCCGTGCTGTAGCGTGTGTTGGGACTTTTATGGCTGAAATATCCCATTATACTACGGATACAGGGTAGGTTAGAGGCAGAAGGACGGGAAAATGGGGCAAGAGCCTGTATTGTGGTTGCCATGGGAAGCAGGTTTAGGATCGGCTCTGGGGGAGGGGCTGTCCCACGGCGGCTGGTACCTGGTGGCCGGTACCTGGTGCTGGGATGATGAGGGCAGGTGGACAGTGGCCTAGAGTTTGAAAGTCTGATAAAGGAGGTGGTTGCGGGGAGGGTGGGTGCTTTGCATAGGAAAGGCACTTTTGAAGGTGAGTTGTTTGCTGTGTCTAGGAAAAGCTAACCCTGGGAAGGGCAGTCCCTCCAGGCTCACTGAGACCCCAGACACAGGAGCATCAGAGCACAGAAAAGAGGAAAATATGGGCAATGCAGGCACACAATGAAACGTGTGCTGTGTGTAAATTAATCATTATTTAATGAACAGACTTTGCAGAAAGTATGCAGAGTTCGATTGCTGTCCCCCCAACACTCGCAGGGCTCCCCTGTGGCTAACATCTTGCGTTAGCGTGGCCCATTTGCTTCAACTGGGCCCATGTTGACACCTTCTTAGGAAGCAGAGCCCACAGTTTCCTGTGTGCTGTGTGTCCCCTGGGTTCCGCCAAACGCGTGATGTCGTGTGTCCACCGTTACAGTATCACACAGGGTCGTTCCACGGCCCTAAAGACCCCTGTGCTCCACCTGTTCATCCTTCCTTCCCCTCGGACCCCCGGCGCCCGCCGATCTTCTCCCTGTCTCTGCAGCTCTGCCTTTTACAGACTGTGACGTGGGCGTAACCGCACAGGGTGTCGCCCCCTTGGACTGGCTTCTTCCGCTTAGGAACATGCGGTTACGTTTCCTCCGTGTCTTCATGCGGCCTGATGGCTCATTTCTTCTTCTCCCTGAGTAATATTCCATTGTCTGGATGCACCACAATTTAAACATCATGTTTATCCGTCATTACTACTTTTTAAAGAAATGGCCGTGGGCTCCGTGGTGGGGGCTGGGCTCGCAAATGTGTGCAGACGGTCTGGGGCGGAGGCTCCCTGAGGCAATTATCGGGGTACCCAGGGCAGATGCTGGGGGTGGGAGTGGATTTCTGGGCTCGAGGGTTCTGGGCGATGGTTTCCCCTCTTCACGTGGCTCCTGCCGAGGGCACTGGCTGTCCCTGGCTCCTTTTCAGAAAGGCGCCTTCCTGGGGGTGGTGACCCAGGCACACCCCTCTTCATCGACAGGCCTGTGGCCCGAAAATCCAAAGCGGGCGGGGCTGTGGGGTCCCAGGCCGCAGCAGCCTCCAGTCTCAACCTGCTGCGCTTACCCCGTCGGCTGTCAGCAGTGCTGGGAAGTTAAACGTCCAGGAGGAAGTGGTGATGGGCTGGCGGGTGCTGAGGCTCTGCCCAAGGACCCCCGGTGGCTGTCGCGGCTGCCGCTTAGCTTCCTGGGCCCAGCGGTGGGCTCTGGGCTGTGGCGAGCCGGGGGGCTCCAGCCCTCCCTGGAATCCCTTTTCTCTCCAGACTTAGACGAGGTCCACCCAGTGTCTGGGACACATGGTTTGCTGCTCCTACGCGGCTGGTGTCTGATGCGGCTCCCAGACAGGGCGTGTGCCCTCCCCTGTCTCCTCAGCCAAGTTTCTGCATTGGCCTGGCCTGTCTCGTTCAGACTGTGTGTGCGTGTGCGTGTGTGTGCCCCCTCTCCTCCCTCCCCAAGTCGGGCAATCAAGACCTGACATCTACGGGGGAACCGTGATGCAGGCAAGGGTGAATAGGGAGGGGCACCCCTGGGCACCCCTAATTTTCTGCCATGCCCAGCCTCCTCCAGGCAGGAAGGCTGCCCCCCTCACTCTCCCCTCCTCCGCTCCTGGAGTCTCAAAGCTCCTCGTGGCAACAGGAAGGTCACTGTGAGCCAGCAGGACTCAGCAGGAAATACTGCCTGTTTTATCTTCTCACCTGTGACATTCAGACATAACCCAAACACAGGCCCAGCTACATCCTGGCTTGTGCTGGACACCTCAGGGGTCGTGGGAACAACATGTGGCAGGTGGCTGCCCTACTAAACAAACTGGGGGCAGAACTGTGCAAAGGATTTAACTCAGGACTTAGGTTGACCCATCGGGCTGGGTGCCTTTCCTTGCCAGCCGAGTTCGCAGTCCTCCTCTTCCAGGCAGGCAGCCCTGATTCCACTCAAACCTGAGCACCCCTTTATTGTCTGATCTCCTTGTTTGTAAAGGTGCTCTCCCCTACGTCTAGACTCCTGTCCTTGAGGAAGGGTTGGGAAAGCGCTGGATGCTGCCCACACTTGCGTCAGCAGGGCCCTGTTTCCTGCACATTTGCACCCGTGTGCTTCTGGCTAATGAACCCTCCTGTGTTCTTGTTGGTCAAAAAGGGAAGAGAAGAAGGGCTGGACTCCCTCGAAGTCAGGGGCAAGTCCGTGAATCATCTTAGCTCTTCCTGCAGGGCTTGGAACCATGGAAGGTGCCCGGGAATGGGGGTGGGGAGGACCCACACTGTCACTGTGATTTGCTGAGGCTCATCTGAGACTCCTGCCCGCTGAGCCGAGAGGAGCTCAGCGCCCTGAGGCCTCTGCAGAGCGGAAGGTGAGGCCAGTGTTCTGGAGTCCTGGCGCTGGCCCCAGGAGGGGCAAGCTTGCCCGAGGTCTCCTCCAGGTGCTGCCTGACCTCACAGGGAGGGTGGAGGTGGCTGGGTGCTCTCACAGCCGCTCAGCGAGACTCTTCCGGCCCCTGTCCCCGCCCACGCCCTTCCCCTCCCAGCTTGGTTTCATGTCTTCTCCTCCTGCAGGGTGAAGAGGCGCGAGCCCTCGCCGCAGCATGCAGACACAGAAGACAGCCAGCAGGAAGTGTGCTGGCAGCTCTCGGTGGCCTTTAATATGTACGGAGGGCTCATTTCTCCTCCAGGCCATCAAGATGTGAAGTGGCTCCAGCTGCAAACTAGTCTGGCGGAGAAGACCAGAGGCTGGAGCTCAGAACCCTGGGGATCTTCTGCCACCGCCTTGCTGTGTGTCTTAGGGCAGGTTGCTTCCCTTCTCTGGGCTCAGTAGTAAACAGAGGCAGAGGGACTAGAGGCCTGGCAAGTGTTCCTCTGGTCCTTTCCAGGGAAGGACAGTCCACTGCCAGGGGGGCATGGGCAGTCCCAGAAGGAACTCATCCCTTTGACTTCAATGCACATCCTGAGATCTGAACCTGGGAGCCGTAGGTGGAGGCCGAGCAGGGAGGCTGCCCAGCCCAGAGCGGGGTGTGCGATGGCATCCAAGGACAGGGAGGAGGAGGAGGAGGTGTGGACCAGCCCAGAGAGGGGGTCCTACCTGGAGGTGTGCTGATTAGTGGATGGGGCTCGTGCCATCTATTAGAGTTTGCTGTAAGTAGAATCATCTCGTTCACTGTTTAGTAAACTGTAAATACGAATGGCAATAATATCTTTATTATTCATAACTTGGGCATGGTGCTAGTCACTTTATGCGTGTTTCCCTGTTTACTCTTCATAATAACCCAACGAGGTGGTATTGACATTGTCATCCTTCTATAGACTGAAGACACCGGGGCACAGAGAGGTTAGGTAACTTGCCCAAAGGCACACAACCAGTAAGTCTATCAGAGCCAGGTCTATCAGAGCCAAAGTCCAGGCTCTTAACCTCTGGGCTGTACTGTCTTTCAGTGAAGATAGCAAAAGGCCTGGAGGAACATTCCCTAAGCAGTTAGTTCCCTTCAGGGCCCTGTGGTGGAGGCTGAGCTGGAAAGTGCAGTTGGCTACAGCGGTTACTCCCCAAAGAGGCCACCTTGAGCTTCACACCCAGAAGAAGGAGAAATCTGCCCCCATAGCCTTGGTCGTTCCCTCTCCAGCATCTGGGCTGGGCGTAGCTGGTAGGTTGCACAGCCCCCTACCAGGGAAGGGGGCAGGGAACCCTAGGGACATAGACACAGACGGGTGGTAGGCTGGGAACACCAGCTCTCTGGGTCATTCGTTTAGTGGAAGCTCTGGCAGGAGGGGCTGAGCTTGGGTGGCCATTTATCTTGGTATTTTTTCTTCTCTTCCTAGGAAAAATGGATCAAAAGGAGTTCAGAAAACACCCCCCCCACACACACACCCTGGGGTCTGTAGTGAGAGGACTTAAGGAGGCACGAGCCTGGTTACTGCATAAGTTGGCACCTGGGACATGCCCCCGTCTTGGCTCTGTTTGCCCATCAATCACGTCCGACACCTGAGGCAGGTGGGGAGACATCCAGCCCGGGGACTTGGCCCCCCTGGAAGCAGGGAGCCTGAGGCTGGGTCGAGCACACTGAGAGGTTCCAGGAAAGGCATATGAGGACGGGTTCCCAGGCGCCCCAGTGGGTTTGGGTACGAACCCACAAGACAGGACCCTGCGGGCTGGCAGCGAGAACTCGAGGTCCCAAAGCTGTTTACTCACAAAATGGACGGTGTGTGAGTGATGATGGAACTCTGACCCCCACATTTCTGAGCCCCTGAGTAGGTTGCTGACTGGCCGGTTCTTTGCTCACAAAAAGAACTTCTGACTTTGCCCAAGGACTCGCTCTGGGGTTTCCTTTGCTGAAGGACCTGGGGCTTCGATCATTAACGAGATTTGATTTTCAAAATCAGACATTAGTGTGGACATTTCATAGACAAGTTTTTGCGTAAAGTGAGATGTGGGGGTCAGCAGAGGTGGGAGGGTGTGAGTGCTGGGGCAGGGGCGACGGGGCAGGGAGAGGAGGGCCTGACCGGGAGCAAGCACCTCTCGTGTGTGTGTGTGTGTGTGTGAGTGTATGTACGTGTGTGTGTTCAAGTTAGCATGCGCATGCATGCATTGCCGTGTGTACTCAGATTAGCATGCGCATGCGTGCATTGGCGTGCATGTATGTGCATGTGTGTGGTGGCTTTCTGTTGTTACCACCACGGTGGGGCTCCGAGGCACCAGCAGCGCTCAAGGCCACGCAGCCGTGTGGAACAAAGCACACGGGGTCTCTGGCACGTGGGAGCCAAAAAAACAAATAAATAAAACGAGCAGCGCAGGCTATAAATAGAAGCAGCTGGAGGCACCCGCAGGCAGCCGCCAGCACACTCCCCAGTGGGCCAGCTCTGCAGCCCCGGGAGCCACCTTGCCCCTGGAGTGGGGGCGGGAAGGGACCACCCCAGCCTTCACCCCGGCCAGGGCAGGACCTGGAGGTCTTTGTCAGAGAAACTCTAAGCTGCTGCTGCCACTACTGAGCTCCTTCCTTCCTCCCGCGGCCAAGCAGGCCCGGCTCCTCCTCGATGGTCTCCATTGCTCAGGCGGGAGGCAGTTTGCTCGGTGACGGGGCGAGGCTCGGTGTGTTCTTCCTAGTCCACCCCCAGTCCTCACCTCCACGCAGCACCCACTCGGGGTGGGCAGAGAGGCTGGAACTCGGGCAGCTGCTGGGGAGTGAGAGTCTCTGGAAACGTCACATGGAGCCACCTGAAGTATGTGCCTGTCTTCATCCTCTCGCTTAACCCCTTTCTCTCTGCGGTTCCAGGGGGTACCCTGGGCAAAGCGTCCATCCATCTTTCCTTCCTTCCTTCCATCCGTCCATCCATCCAGCAGCCGCTGACCCGTCACCCTGTTGAGCGCTGACTTTAACTGGCGAGCTGTTCACCGGCTCCGCCCCATTGCCTGCTCTGCGACGTAGGACGCAGACCCAGAGGAGACGGTTCAGAAACAGCGGGGCTGTGGTGGGACAAGTCCCAACTGATGCTCTGGCAGCCCCTCCGTGCTGACGGGTGTTTGCTCCTCAACGTGCGGGGCAGGGTGGGGACTGCGCCATCTGGCCACGTTGCTGACCCCCCTCTGATGTGTGTGGGCGGCTGATTCCCAGGTGCAGCATGGCTTAGACGCAAGCGAAGATGCACACGACAGTGAGACACAATAGCAGTGACGGGCGCAATAGTGGCGACGGTCATCCCTTATTGAGCGCCTACTGTGTGCGGGCACCGTGCAAACACTGTGCCCAGTTCTGTCACTTAATCCTCACGATGATCCCGTTGTACAGAAGAGAAAATGGAGATTCAGAGGAAATAAGGTACTTGCCCCGATCTGAGGTCAGAGCCTGGGATAGTCCAGGTTCTGCCACCATCACAAGCTGTGTGACCTTGGCCAAGGCTCTCAACCTCTCTGAACTGCATTCTCTCTATCAAAAAGGAAGGATTCGGCCGGGAATTGTGCCTTTCCATCTTTTCAAGGCTGTGAACCGCATTTTAATGTGAAACCCTTTGAGGATCTCTTCACACGCTCTTGCTTTTATTTTTAGGATTCACTGGTTGAGAAAACTCACAACGACCAAAAGCTACTATGAATTCAGTAGTGGTTTAAAATCAATTTGTATTTGATTATTTGCAACTGCATGTGTATGCATTTGCAAAATAGCCCCGACATGGGCGTTATTTCTTCAGTCTACGCAGGCAGGAGTGTGTGTGGACCTTGGTCTCTGCAGCCCCCCCAGGGGTCAGGCCGACATGCCATTGTCCCTTCTGGACCTAATTCCATATTCTACAAAGTGGCCACTCCCACTTCCCCACCCCGTGGATGACAACACGGGAAGACGGAAGCAGACGGGACAGTGAGCAGAGAGACCGACAGAAGGCGACTCTGACGCAGACACGACAGAGACGGGGGTGGGGGCCGAGCATCTGCAGTGACCCCCGGGTGGCTCCACAACAAGGCCGGTGCCCTAGTGCCCACGGCTCCCGGGTCGCAGAAGCAGCTGGCTCAGCTCAACAGGGCACCTCATCGGGTGCCGGCCGCTCCGTCCCAGGTGAGGGTCCCGCGGTCTTCGAGGGGCTGGACCTATCATGTGGCTACCTGCTTCCCCCAAGTTGTGTTCCAGGAAATCTGAACAGTCTTGGTGATGTGCTTGCCTGTTGGAAAGTGGCAGAAGTGATGTTTGGGACGTCTGAGGCCAGGGCACAAAAAGCCGGCAGCTTCTGTCTTCCATTCCCTGGAGGACAATTAGACGTCACCTTTCCGTGGGAGGAGTAGCCAAGACTTGCATGGGTTTTAATCCACTGTACCGAGCAACTACTCACCCAGGTTGGTTTGAAAGATGGAGTCCTTGGGCGTCTGCTGGACCTTGAAATCCTGTCCTGCGCGGAGTCTCCTCCCTTCTCTGGCCAGCCCGATGAAGTCCTGTTTAGGTTATGCAAATTACATTATGCAAATTAGACACTCCTACTCCTTCAAGCCTTTGGGGATAAATGCGCCACAGTAGCGCCTACACCCTGATTGTGTTGGTGTGTTTATCTTCGTCTGTGTTAATGCAGGACCTTGGCCTCCGTCAGTTCGGGTTCTCTCCCCTTCTACCATCCCTGGAAGTCCTGGGACCCCTCATGTGACCCCAGTGGTCGGCCCTGACCTCTGCCCATTGCTCCTGGACACCGTCTTGGTGTCTTGCTGGGCTGCCGGGACCTCGCATGCTCACTTGCTTTCGTTGGAGAGGTGGGGGAACCGCCCGCCTCCCCTGTGCTCTGCAGTCTCGGGGGCCCGTCAGACGGCTGCCTGAGCTCTGGAGGGTGGTGGCGGGTGTAGGAGGACCATCCACTTGGCCACACTGACTTCTTTCTTCCAGGGCAGGCACGTGCCGCAGGCGGAGAGGCTCCAGGTGCCTGTCCTGGTATTCCGTGACTGCAGTGTCTAAGGGAGCCAGACTCTTCCCCGCAGGGGCCCTGGGCCCTCCTCGTCCTTGTCTTCCTCAGTCTTAGTGGATGGGCCTGTGGATGCCTGCAGCCGGGTCTAGACGCCGCCTAAGTTCTCCCCGGGCATCTGCTCAGCCCCTGTGTAACGGGCCTGTCGACAGATGCAGGAAGAGTTCGCACCTCGGCTTGGCCCAGCTGGGACCCGGTGACCTCGGAGGCCCCTCTCTGCACAGCTGCCCCAGTCACCATCCTCACCGGCACCCGGTGTGGCCTCCTCAGAGTTTTCCAGGTCCCCTGGTGGTGTGTACGCATGGCCCCACGGATGGGAGTGGGGTCCTAGGGGTCAGGGCTAGATCTTAGCTCATGGCACAACGCCCCACCCATGTCCCCAGAGAAGTGCAGACCATGAGGAGGTGGGGGATGCATTTTGCAATTCAAGATATGGGTAAAGCTCATTAAAAATCAGAAGCCTGGTGTGTGCGCACGCCGTGAAGCTTGTCGAACAGCCAGGCTCGCATCTTCTTGCCGTCTGATGCTCCGGCGCAGCCTGGCACTCTGGGGACTGTCTGGAGGACCTCACTCGCACCTGGCCCCACACCCACACGGCTAATATGCAGCAGAGCTGGGAGTCAAAGCCGGGGGCCTGGCATGAGCCGCTGCACCAAACCACTGCGTCGTGCTGCCTGCCATGGCGGAGAGCGAGGCTAAGCAACCTCCCCACGACCACACTCCGCCCCGGGGCCCGGCAGCTGTGATGCCGTGTTTCTCGCCTTGCTGGCCCTGGGGTGGGGGTGGGGGACAGCCCTTGGAGCCACACCGATCTCCTGGACATGGGTTTGGCAGTGGGTCTTCCCCTGTGGCTTCTGTCTCGCTGGGCGCGTGGCCGTGGGGAAACCAGAAGTCCAGATCAGACTGGGACCCTGAGGATGCCCACGCTCTGGGGCCTTCGTATCCCAGGACTTCTGCCAGCCAGGTGTGAGGCTGAGAAATCACCTGGCCCCGGGGGTGAGGTTCAGAGAGGGGAGGTCACTACGTCAGGGTCCCCCAGAGCAGGCCTGTCCTTCCTGACTCCCACAGCAGCTGTACGACACTCCAGATCCTTTGAGAGAAGTGGTGGGGTGTGTATGTACATAAACAAAAGGCTGAAAACAACAAGAAAACAACTGGCTGGGCTGGCTCACTTGGTGTTCGGGGCTGTCCTTGTTCTCTCTGATCCAGCCTCCCTTTTCTCTCCTCACCCCGTCAGCTGCCTCCAGTCTCCATCAGCCCCACCTGAAGCTCCCTCACTGGATCGGTCTTCCCACCCTCCCTCCCCAGGAAGCATCCCTGGGTGCCAGCGCATCTGGACAGACCAGCCGGGCCCCACGTGGGACAGCCTGTTGTCTGGCGTCGCTCACTCACTCGTTCACTGGCACCTCTTGCACACCTGCCCCGAGCCAAGCCCCAGGACAGGTGCCTCCTATAGAGGTACTGACCTGTAGCTGCCAGTCGCAGCCCAGGGGTGCAGGGTTTGTTCCCTCAGTCACTTCCCCAGCAGCCGGAGCCTGGGAGTTCCTTTAGTTTCTGAGAATATTCTCCTCGGCATTAAGGAGTCTCACCCCACCCAGGGGCCTGCGATCGGGATGGTCACTGTTGTTCTTGTTACTGTGACTAATCCTAACGAGGACCACACTTCTGCTGAGAGCCCACCATGCCCTGGCGTGGAGGAGGCCCACGGAGACCCTTTTCCAGGGTGGCAGGGGGCTCATCCCACCACCACAGCAGCTCGGGATCTCCCGGGCCACACACCTGCTTCATTTAGCCCAGATCTCACTGAGATGTCATCTATCGGACTGGAAGGGACAGTCCTTGTCACCTGGAATGATTCTGTTCCTGTGTAGAGAGGGCAGGGGAAGCCGAGAGCATCGAGTGGGTGAGTTGCAGGCTGGGCCGGAGCTGGGCCGATTCCAGTCCCACCTTGCTGGGCTCCCTCGTGTGGCCGCTCCCCACGGGGCTGGGTCTCCTAGACCAGAGACACAGGCCAGCAGCCCTGGCCCGGCGTGGGAGTGGTGAGTCTCACCCTCGCCTGCCTGCTGTGCCAGGGCCAGCCAGGGGCTTGCTGGGGGGGGGACAGGTGCTCGTGGGCGGGGCCAGCAGGGCAGGGGAGGCTCTGAGGATGGGGGGACTCGGACGACAGGAGCCTTCATCAGGAAACACCGGTGCTCATTGCAGCTGGCAGAATTCAGTGTGGAACATGTGCAAGGGGCCTTTGGTGACCTCACTGTCACTCAGTCATCCTGGTCAGCCATCACTAGGGGCGCTCACCTTGCCCCCTCGGCAGGTACACCCTCAAGACCAGAGAGCTGCATTTTCATCAGACACATGCAGTGTGCACACTGGCTCGCTCACCTCTAAGTGCCATTAGGGGAACAGCCCCCCAAAAAGGCAGCAGGCTGCCTGGGCAACCCCCTCTAGGGCTGCACAGCCAACACCCGGCCGGGCGTCGCTGAGGTCTTGCGTCTGCGCACAGAAAGCACTTGC
>CAUYPO010112947.1:0-26071 GCA_963574435.1 Cheirogaleus major
CTGGTGGGACTGCAAACTAGTTCAGCCTCTGTGGAAAGCAATATGGAGATACCTTAAAGCGATACAAGTAGATCTACCATTTGATCCAGCAATCCCATTACCGGGCATCTATCCAAAAGAACAAAAGTCACTCTATGAAAAAGACACCTGCACTCGAATGTTTATAGCAGCACAGTTCACAATTGCAAAATTGTGGAAACAACCCAGGTGCCCATCAATACATGAGTGGATTAACAAATGTGGTATATGTATACCATGGAGTACTATTCAGCTTTAAGAAACAATGGTGATCTAGCACCTCTTGTATATTCCTAGATACAGCTGGAACCCATTCTACTAAGTGAAACATCTCAAGAATGGAAAAACAAGCACCACATGTACTCACCAGCAAATTGGTATTAACGGATCAACACCTAAGTGGACATATAGGAATAACATTTATGGGGTGTCGGGCAGGTGGGAGGGGTAGGAGGGGATGGGTATATACAAACATTAGGTGTGAGTTGTGCAACGTTTGTGGGATGTTAATGCCTTTGGCTCTGCCTCGGTGGGGGTGGGGGGTTGGGCAATGTATGTAACCATAATACGTGTACCCCCATAATATTCTGAAAAAAAAAAAAAAGACAGCATATAGACTGGGCTAAAAACTCAAAGTCTATCTTAATGCTGTTTATAAGAAATGCATTTTAATCATAGGAATAAAGAAAAGTTTAAAGTCTTGGAATGGATGCATGTAGATAGTAAAATTTACTACGTGGTAAAAGTGCCCTTTCACATTATCAGGGAATGGATGGATATTGCACATAGAGTGTTGGAACAATCAGATATATATTTTGAAAAAATCAAAGTTGGATCAAAAGGAAAGCAAAAATAATAATAAAAAACGAAAAAAGAAAAAAAAGTAAAAAATGTATATTAATGAACTTTGACACATCACTTAATGCTAAAAAGTTATATAACATAATTCTAATTCAAAAGACTTAAATAATTTAAGATGTACAAGTAGGAAAGAGTAGAAATTGATCAAAATAAATTAGAATATAATCCTGAAGTTCTCAGCAGATTAAGTAATAAATATTATTTAATTTTGAAAATTAGGTCAAATGTTTATATCTTTGTTGGTACCTTGTGAAAAGAAATATGGGTAATCCCCTTGATCAACTTATTTGAGGTAGGAAAATTATTCATTAGAAATTTTCCTTGGTGAAAATCTTTTGTTTTTTAATGAAAACATACTAAAGCTCCAGTATTATTTTGTTATTAAAATAAATATTCTAACATTTCTGCATATAATCTCATTCAAAATATTAATTACAGGAAAGAGATCACACTCTACTATGTTAAATACATCACATTCAGAAGTAGAGGAAATACATATTAGAATTTGGATAAATCATCTCCTATATGAATATTCTGGTGTCTGCACTGCTCAAGAAACAGAATAATGTACTGTTAGCAAATAAACACATACATAGTAAGTGACATCAAAATGTACATGATAACAGCCTAAGGAAATAGAGTGAGACATGCTGTTAGAGTAACACATACATATTCATTTTTGGAAGAATGTTTCTCATATATCTCAGAAATAAAGTGTGTCCCTTCACATAATTAAGAATTATGGTGCTAAAACATATTAAGTGCAATTTATCATGATTGATTTCCAAACATTTATTTGAAAACTTTTAAGAACTTCTTGTTACTAGGTGCTTTTCTAAAGGCTTTTCTATACTCACATATTGATGAAAACAAACTATGAAGTAAAATTATTATCCCTACTTCACACGTGAAGTTACTGACACATAAAGACAGGAACAGATTTGCCCAAAGTTGCACAATTAACATGTGGAGGAACAAAGAAGGTGACAAAAGAGAGAAAAAGATAAAACACGTTTGAAAAAGTGTTGTAGAATAGGAGGAAAAATAGAATTCTATTTTTTTAAGCCCTCTTAGATACTTATAAAGAATCAAATCCACTTGACAAATAAATTGGTTAGGTTTTTCAGCATCTTGTAGAGATCTGTGTTTTTACATATCCTTCATTTTTTAAAAAAGGGTCTAGCCAGCTCAAACAATTGACACAAATAAAAATTAATATAAAATTTTATAGTAGTATCTTCTTATTTTATATGTACTAGGCATTTTCTGCAAACTGAAACAAAAATAATTTTCCTGGTCTGATATCTGTTAAATTTTATGCTGCTTAAAGTCACATCAAATAATAATATGAAAATTCCTCAGGAATATTTACTTTAAGACATTATTTTAATGATTTTAAGACACTTTACAGTTATTTAACCTTGCATCACTACTGTAAACAAAGCTGGTCTTTTGTATCTATTTAAAAATAATCAGTCACATACTTAAAGAAGGTGAGTGGCTTCCCCAAATCTTGCAGAACAAAACCCAAAGATTCAGATATAAGATTCTTGATTCCAAATTTAATCTATGGTCTGTTGCACTTGATTCTTCTGAGGAAAAAGTATTAGCCATGAAAGCTGATAACAATAATTGGTTTCAGTAGCCTGCATAAACATTTGCATTAGTGTATATATAAAAGGGACAATGCAGCAGTACTGTATGATGAATTGTAATTTAATATTTTAAAAAACATTTATCGATGCTGGACTAGATAATTTCCTCAGGGTGGAAATTAAATTAAGACAATGTTGGAGCTGTATGAAAACTAACAAAAATATTCCAGACATTTCCCAAATTAATTCTGGAAAGGGAATCATACATTTCTGATCTGTTAAATGTAAGTAGTTTTATAGACTTACCAAGACACAGTACCAGAAAATATACCCACAGACCTTATATATACACACATACACATGTACATGCCCATTCTCCCTCTAGATGCTATAATATTGCACAGAATGTTATGAAAATTAAATCAGATATATTATTGTGCTAGGACTCTAGATCTTTAAATGTTCTAATATGCTTGTGCTTAAATAATTCACCAAACAGCTTAAAACCCAAGATTATATCTCAAATTCAATAGATGTGAATCTCTCCCCTCCATTTGTAATAAAGAACAGATTAAAGATTTCACTAATGAAAATGATTGAGATTAATCCAGAAAAGCTAAGACAGACCTTTTCAATAAATAAGCCGGCTTTAGACACTGTTAATCTGATGAGGCTAGGGAGAGTTTAATTAAAAGTCTGTCTCTCATTTATCTAGTATTCAACAGTAAAATATATACTAAAACAGCTCTCTTTTAACATGATTTTTTTCCTTTTGCTTTTCATTTTCATTTCCTTTTTTTCTTTTTCTTTTTCCTTTTTCTATTGGTGCTAACTGAAAAAAAATATTTAAGTTTGAATATACAAAATGTTCCATCCACTCCATTTTTTAGTAGTTGGTAAGAATCACAACTGTGAGGTACTAATGAAGACAACCTGCTCAGTGATTTTGCAGGGATTCTCAGGTGATATATGAGAATGCCATACATGTTTCAGTCAATGCTAAAAGGTATTTTAAAGGCTGTAACATTTAAGGTAATGAAATGGACTTTGTTATTTGGTCTCTAACTCAGCAATGTAGGTGGATGACATGTAGTAAGTAAACAAAAAAAGATAGCTACTACTATTATATG
This sequence comes from Cheirogaleus major, assembly GCA_963574435.1. Taxonomy (NCBI): domain Eukaryota; kingdom Metazoa; phylum Chordata; class Mammalia; order Primates; family Cheirogaleidae; genus Cheirogaleus; species Cheirogaleus major. The sequence goes on from CAUYPO010112947.1 coordinate 3,605, forward strand.
CAAATGCACATTGCTACCCTAGTTGGCAAGGTGAGAAACAAAAATATTTCCTAGCTAATCCATGTTTTTCAAAAATTGTCAATTCTAGTTAAAAAGTACAAAGCCCGAGTTTTGATTGGCTGAACTGTCTAGCGGCTAATCACTACACTATGCACTTAACTACTAATCATTTATTTTAGTTTCATATAATATTACGAATTTTATGAATAACACATTGCAGACTCATGATAACACTTTCCAAATTTGAGAATTACTGAAATTTTATGGAAAAAAACATGTGAACTTAGTGTTCTTCTGTTTTAGGGACATAATATGTTTGCTTTTGGTGAAATTGGCATCTTAGATATGACATGTGATACATTAAGGAAAATACTTATACAATAATTACAAATCTACTTTAGCCCTTTGACAAGTCAGGCATATAATACTAAAAACATCTTTGTAATCTTTCTGATTGAAACTCTTTCTCCTGCTCAAATGCAAGTCTTCATACCATTTATACCATTAAAATCTCCATACATTGTCTCTTCTCTCTGTTACATCTTCTCTATCTTTATTTCTGCCACACTTTCTAAACTAGTACAAATGCTTAAGTACAAATTCATTAAAAAGCAAAAGCAATCTACAGTGCAAAGTATAACAAAAATGCTTCCTTAAAATTGTACCCTCACTAATTTATATGCTCTCTCTTCCCTTTTTCAGCCAATCTTCTCGACATGGTAATTTAAAGCCACTTCTCTCCTTCCTTTTTCATTCTCTTTATTTTTCTTATTCTTTCATGCTTAATCTACTGCAGTAAGGCCTCTCCCTCTGCCATACCACTGAAACTGCTGTCAAGAGTCACCAACGTCCTTGTGACTGACAAACAGGTAGGCATGTTTAACTATTGTATTTTGCTTCAAGTGACATGGTTGACTCTGACTTTGCAGTATTTGTGGCTTTCATGTCAGAGAGGACTATGTTGGTGGTTTTCTTCCCCTCTGGCTCTTAATTTTCAGTCTACTTCTCAGGCTCCTTATTTTCTGCTGTCCATTCTTTATGTTGTTGATATTCTTTTGGTCTTGTCTCATTTTATAAAATTTTACTAGACAAACTTATTCATGCTTTTGGTTTTGATCACATACATAAAAGTATGCTCAATATAGTCATTTGGAGAGCACGAAGACACTTCAAATTCCAATGAACACTTATTGACATTCGTTAATGGCATTGATACTAAAACCCAACTGCCATTTATTTCATTCATAATATATGCCAGGTTATATATTTCCCCTTTCAATCTTCACAATTTGCCATTTAGCAGATTATGATGAGTTTTAACTTTGATATTTCTGGTAAAAATTGGAATAGTTAAGGCTTCATTATATGAGTTTAAAACATGAATGTCTATTAATATATGAAATACATTAAATTAAAATAGTAAGTATATTTTTAAAATATAAGATATAAATTAAAATACACTAAATTAAAATATAATACGAAATAAATTTCTTTTTTTTAAACTATTCTTCAACTGAAGTTTTGACTTTCTTTTTGACTGCAGGGAAAAATTACTTTTTTATTTTAAGGTTTGTTATGTAAGGGCAAAAGGAAAGCTTCCCCTCCACTCTCTGAAAGTTCACTGAAAATGAACTGACAATAGATTAATAGGAGAAAAGGCATGTAGATGTATTTAACATGCATAGCATGAGAAAGTCACAGGAGAATGATTACCTGATGACCCAATAACCAAGTGGGGTACAGATGCTTATGTACCCTTCTTCAAAGGGGAGGGGAGATGGCGTGCAGCAGTACCTGATTTTAGGGGGAATGAATAGGCCCAATGTTTAGACAATGGTTAGTAAATAATTTGGGGGGGGAATTTAATTGGAACTGAAACCAGATAATAGTTTGGAACAAACTTCATCTGGGCTATAAATGTAGTATTTAGCTTTTAGTCTCTTCCTTTGTGATATGAGTTTTCATATTCTGGCAATGAAATTTTAGACAAGGGATCAAAGGCAATTGTATTCCTCCTTGAGGGTTCAGTTTCTGTGCAGAGAAGGGAACTTCAGAGAAAAACCTAATCCTGTGCTTTTTGTAAAGACAGAGGATTGAAGGGAGGGGAGAAGAAAGATCAGAGAGATCTTGAGGCTGCTTCTTTAGTTTAACATTTTAAAGCACCATATTTGGGGTGTCATTTTCTGAGCCCCAACATTTTTTCTTTGCCTGTTTTTGTAATTGGTGCTTGTCTTACTACATTATCAAACTGTGACTACCGTGAAGGAATTTCATGAAAACTTCCTTACAATTTATATGTATGTATGTATATACGTATCTAAGCTTCAGTGAGTGCTTAAATAGTAGACTCATTCCTCTATTTTCGAAGTAGAGTGTAAACCAATTTTTTAAAAATTGAATCATTCAAATAAATTAGTCTAATGGGTTTTGTCTAAACAGTCTTTAAAAAACTGAGAAATATATTAGAATGTCTTCCATCACTAGTTTGTTTTTAACATTAATCTTAATATTTCAAAGAAGGATTATAGGTTATCACTTAAAATATTTTATTGAGATTAAATTCATAAAACATAAAATTTACCATTTTAAAATGAAAAAGTCAAAAGCACTTAGTACATTCACAATATTGTACAGCTACTGTTCCAGCAAGTGTTAACAGCTCTTGGTACAGCTCTTAGTGTTAACACCTCATGACCCAGGAAATAACTGGGCGGCACGTGGAGAGTCAGAGAACAGTTTTTATTTGGTCTGCACCCTCAGCTGTCTTCTGCTCTTCTGATCCCCCCCTTCCCCAGTCTCCTCCTGCTTTTATACCTTTGGTAGGACTCAAAAAGCGTCCAATCAGCAACAAGCTTCAACATCCAATCAGCAACAAGCATTAACATCCAATCAGCCACAAGCTATAACATCCAATCAGGAACAAGCTTTAACATCCAATCAGGGACAGTGTGATTCAAAAAGTACCCAATCAGGATCATGCGAGCAGTGTGGCCGGAGGCCGGGAGCAGGCAGCCGAGCACCGAGTGCGGGTCCCAACCAGATGAGGCCCAACCCCAGCAGTGCGCACCCGCACACCTGCTCACCGCTGCCTCCAGCCGGCTCCACACAGCACAGGCCCGCGGGGATGCAGAGTGACGGGGAGGCGGCGAGTGGCTGCGTCCCAGCGCCTCACGGTTTTCCCCATCACTACCACCTCTCGTTGCAAGGTATTTCTGCCACATCAAAAGGAAACCACATTCCCATTTAGCAGTTACCTACCATTTTACCACAGCCACCACCAAGGGCCTTGGACCACCAATTTGTTTTCCATGATTATACTTTCACCTATTCTGAATATTTCATGTAAATGCAATAATACAGTATATGACTTTTATGTGTGGCTTTTATCACTTAACATTTTTTGAGGTTCATCTAAATTGGAGCATGTATCAGTATCTAATTCATTTTTTGTGGCTGAATAATATTTTATTGAATATATAAACCACAACTGGTTTATCCAATTCACGGATCGACATTTGAGTTGTTTCCATCTTGGACAATTGTGAATAATGAAGTGAACATGTATGTACATGTATTTGTCTGAGTATCTGTTTTCAATTATTTTAGGTATATCCCTAAGACTTACAGTTATTGAGTCATGTGATAATACTATTTAACTTTTGTTTCTTTGTTTTTTTTCGGCATATTATGGGGGTACAAATGTTAAGGTTACATGGAGACTGCTAAGCTAGTTTTTGTAGCAACTGAATCATTTTACATTTTTATCAGGGACATACAGTGTTCCACATCCTCAAAAACAATTATTGTTTTCCATTAAAAAATAAAATTTGTAGTGGGTTGAAGTGGTACCTCATTAAAGTTTTGAATTGTATTGTTCTAATGACTAGTGCTATTGAGCATCTTTTCATATGCTCATTAGCCATCTTTGTATCTTTCGTGGATAAATGTCTATTCAAGTCCCTTTTTCATCTTTTAATTGTGTTGCATATCTTTTATTGTTGAATAATAAGAATTTGTATAAAAACTAGATTCTAGTCTCTTAGATTCATGATTTACAAATATCTTCTCTTATTCTGTAGGTTGTCTTTTCACTTTCTTGATAATGTCCTTTGACATACAAAATTTTAAATTTTGATGAAGTCCAATTTATCTGCATTTTTTTCTTTTGTTGTTTTTTGTCTTGGTGTCATCTCTAAGAACCATTGACATTTCCAATGTCCTGAAAATTTACTCATATGTTTTTGATAAACTTAGTTCTTATATTTAAGTCTTAGATCCGTTTTGAGTTGTCTTTTTATATAATGGGAGATATGGGTTCAACTTTATTACTTCGCTTGTGCATATTTATCATAGCTGTTTCAGCACCATTTATTAAAGAAACTGTTCTTTTCCCATGGAATGATCTTGGCATACTTGTTGAACATCATTTGACCATAGATACATAGGTTTACTTCTGAATTCTATTTCATCGGTCTATATGTCTGTCCTTATACCAGTACTACTCTAAGACAATGCTTCATCAATTATCTCTAAATATTTTCATTCTCAAAGTCATATTATTTTGTACTATCAAAATCAGAATATTTTTAACATAATATCATCAGTCTGGGATTTGGGGCTGTATAAAACATCTTGCAATGCAAATTGACTAATACTTATAAGATATATTAATGGTATTAAGTTTTAACAACAAAAAGACTAGTGTATTTTGATCCCCTTAAACATTTTGCTTTCTTTTCTTTATCTTGTATCTTGAGAACTAATAGATCGCCATTTAAAAGTTTACTGAAAACCAAGTCAAGAGAAATAAAATTGCAAATAACTTTAATACCAGACTGTTGCTCCTAAGTGGGTTTAACTTTTAGGAAACTAAGCAGATTTATGCCATTAGACTCTTTGCTTGCTATGTAAAATGAAAGCTCTAATTAGAAATGCAGGATCTCATTTTGGCTTTTAGCGTTACTAACGAATTCCAGTTTAAATATTGACCCTCTAGGATGCTCTATGAGGTATAAGAAGAAAGGAAGGGATTTTTGAATAGAAAGAGGTTCTCTGATTACTGGACAACTACCATTTATGTAAATGTAGAGGGACACGAACCTTTAAAACAAGTAGCCCAATAGTGATTATCTCCTGTTGTGCAAAAATATGGTCCTTAAGAAACAACTACATGTCTGGCAAATAAATAGAATTCAATGATATTCTGTAAACCATAATTTATCTGTTGTTTAAATAGCTATGTATCCTTTTTAGCCTGATTTTCCCCCCATATTATCATTAATCGAAAATGGATAGGTGTGAAAGGATTTAACATGTCTCTGGCCCATCAAAGACTATATATACATTATGCTAACAGATTTAAAGCATATATTTAGACAAGGTACATTGTATTGCCTCTGATTTCTTGAAATTAATGGCACATGGATGATATGTATGAATCATCATTAGCCAGAAAATGCCTTCATTTTGAATTTCATATACGCAGAATATTCTGAATAAATAGGTGTTGAATATGCATGCATACAGAAAACATGCCTTGTCCTGACGCATTTTCCTATAAGAAGAGTAAGGAATGATAAAGTGCCACCTACTCCTACTTTCTCTACTTATAACGCAATTGTAAATGCCTTTAGTGTTTCAAAAAAGAAAGCTGCTGAATGAATCAATCTCTTTGGAATGCACTGAGGGAAATCTATTTTCCCTTTTTGTTATTATAATTATATAAAACCCACATTATCAGATAGAAGAAATATTTGGTAAATCTCTGAGTTGGGCACTATGAAGTTATAAGCAGGACATGGCCTTTAGATAGCTGCTTAGTCTATGCAGAGAGAGTCCTCTGCTTAAACATACAATGTTGAAGAAATCAGTCTCCACAAAGCTATAGATTGCTTTTTTGACAATATTATATTTACTTCTCAATCATATAAAACTTTTCATTATCAACTGGTATAAGTCCTAAAGATATTTTGTCTAAATCCCTCATTTTAGAGTTGAAGAAAGATGGTTAAGAAGTGGTCAAGTTATTTGATTGTGTGCAAGTGCCAAGACTAGCATTTTCATTTCTTAACTCCCAGTCTAGTAATCACTCTAACAAACCATGGAAATAACATTTTATCATAAGGGCACATAAAATAGAATGTGAATTTTCACTGGAAGAGCTTAAGAAAACTTGAAAAAATATTGTAGGATAAATTTATGAGTCACTTAAAACATATATGTTTCCATTTAATTCATTTAAAAGGATTTTAAAAGGTAGATGTTGTTTTCATTTCAAACTATTATTTTCTTCATTCATATTTTTAAGTTCCTAAATGTAAGCATATCTAATGTTGCACATCCTTATCCTCCTTTTATGGTGGTAGAAAGTTTACTAAATGTCAGTTATGTCAACCACCATTAGTTACAGTTTTTCTAAGATTTCTAAGGCGTAAAAATATGCCCATTATACAACTGAAGAAACGCCCTCAGAGAGATTAAGAAACTTATCAATATTGTTTTCCTAGTAAGTGATATAATCAGGACATTAATCTTTATCTAAGATTTTTTCAAGACTTTCTTTTGATATTGTTACCTACATTTTAATACTCTATTCTTGTTTTCATGACTTTTATACCTGGGCTTACAAGGTATCATGTGAATACAAGATTTCTACAATCAATGGATGCATTTGCCTTTACTATTGCACATTAAAGCTTACAAATATTTCAGCAGGACTTTGAATATATTTTGTGGGTCAAACTTAATCTTTTCACCTCAGTAAAGAGGAAATTCATCTTTTCAGTTGCTCAGGAAAAAAAAACTTGCACTTTAATTTGGTCTTTCTCACTTTATCTTTACCACACACATTCATTCTATCAGAAAATACCCTTGAAACCACCCTCAATGTGCATTCAGTATCCAACCACTTCTCATCTCTTTCACTGCTACAACAGCAAAAACAGATACCATCATCTCTCACCTGAATCATTCCAATGGTCTCCAATCTCCTGACTGGTCTCAAGACTTCAGTTCTGGCTTACACTGAATCTATTACTAAAACAACCAATAGAGGTATCTTTTTAAAAGGTAAATCTTGCTCTCTACACTTCTGATAAAGTTCTAATAACACAAATCTATCTAAAATTCAAAAGAATTAACAAGAAAAAATCAAACAACCCCATCAAGAAATGGGCAATGGAAATGAAGAGAAAATTCTCCAGAGAAGGCCATTTTTTCTTCAAGAAATTGCCTTTGTACTTTGTCAAAAATAAATTGACCATCTATGTGTAGATCTATTTCTCAACTCACTGTTGTGTTCCCTTGATCTGTTTGTCCATCTTTTACCATATTATCCATTATTTTGCTTACTATTGCTTTGTAATAAGCCAGCTTGTCAGTATCTACACAAAGACTACAGTAATTCAGATTGGGATTACATTGAATTAATAAATCAATATTGGGAGAATGACCCTTTTAACTATATTGAGTCTTCTGATACATGAATGCTTCTTATCTTTTCATGTACTTAAATTATCTTTCTTTAATTTCTTAAGCAATGATTTGTAGATTTTAGTGTATATGTCTTTCAAAACCTTTGTCATATTTAGCCCTAAGTATTTCAAATTTTATATGCTCTTTTCAAAAGCATGGTTTTTAATTTCAATTATTTTTTATTCTTTGTAGTTAGTTAATAGAAGTGGAATTGATTCCTGTATGTTAATCTTATCTTGAAATCTTGCTAAACATATTTGGCAAAACATACTTCTAATAGTTCTTGGAGGATTTCATAGAATTCTCTACATGGATGATCATGTCATTCCCAAATGAAGTTAACTTATTCCTTCCCAGTATCAATGACTTTTATTTATTTTACTTACATATTGCACTGCTTGGAGGTACAAGTACAATGTTGAGTAGAAGTGTTGAGAACATTAATCCTTTCCTTGTTCCTGAATTTAGCAGGAAATCCATGTACTTTTTCATAATTAAGAATTTGAAAGAAAGAAAACCTATACATTTTCTCTAGCTTCCCTATGTCTAGTTTAGGAATTTCCCATATATCTGAGAGTTTTCAATAGAATGATGTGTATTTTGTTAAATTCACTGTCAATTAGTGTGGGATATTTTCTGCAATGATTTTTAATGTCAATGGTCATGCTCTCAATCTATGTACTCTTGGGACTCTATTGAATCACATGAGTAACAGTTATGGGAATTTGAGTAAGATAATGACTTGAGTATAAGCATTAACATTCTTCCCTTTATGTGACTAAGTCATGACCAAAGTTTCATTGAAGGAAAAATGACAAAAATAAAAAAATAAGAAAATTTTCAAAAATATAATGTGATCCTTTTGTTTTCATCTATCAAAACACATTACACAGATGATAAATATTATTATTTGCTGATCAGGTTTGCAAATGTTTTTATTATAATATACAGCGTTGATGCTGTTACAATAAATTGTTTTCAGAAACAGATGCTAAGAGTCAAAATCAGTTCAAGTTTGGAAAGACAGTAATATTATATTACTAAGTAAAAACCCTGATTGTAAAACAAAATATACAGTATGATCACATCATTGTATAAGTAACTATAAAACATCTCACTAAATGCATTAAGGATATACCTAACAGTTGGGGTGCGGTGGCTCATGCCTGTAATCCTAGCACTCTGAGAGGCCAAGGCGGGTGGATCGTGAGCTGAGGAGTTCGAGATCAGTCTGAGCAAGAGTGAGATCCCTGTCTCTACTAAAAATAGAAAGAAATTAACTGGACAACTAAAAATATATATAGAAATATATATAGAAAAAATTAGCTGGGCATGGTGGTTCATGCCTGTGGTCCCAGCTACTAGGGAGGCTGAGGCAGTAGGATTGCTTGAGCTCAGGAGTTTGAGGTTGCTGTGAGCTAGGCTGACTCCACGGCACTCTACTCAGGGCAACAGAGTGAGACTCTGTCTCAAAAAAAAAAAAAAAAAAAAAAGGATATACGTAACACATGCTTATTGATTATCTGGATGATGAATCGTGTAACTTATTTTTATTTTTTTTAAGATTTTACACCATAGCCATATTCCAGGATGTGTATCTCAGAAAGCAGACACTGAGCAGATTAGTATGCAAGAGATTTACTAGGGAATACTCTGGGAATTAATGCTTTCAAAGAAAGGAAAGGATGCAGAATTGGGCAAAGGAGAGAATCAACCTGGGATTCAGTCTCAAACAAAGCCTCAATCACCATGCTGGTTTTGTGAAAGTGAATATCCTATTTGCTAAAGAAAATTGCTGTGGGGTATTTTCTGTAAGTAACAAGATGGTTTTTTAATGCCATAAATCATGATTTAAATATAAGTAGTCTGAGGACTGTGTTGAATCACATGGGAAACATTTATAGGATCACTCAGATATCAGGTTTAAAGAAAAAATTCTTCAAAACATCTCTTACAAATGTAGTTTAAAACTTAAAAATACTTAAATAATTCAAGAATGGTATTATGACAATCTCCCATCCAATACAGAATACCATACCGATAAAGACATGGGAATCATAAAATAAGTACCAAATGAAAACTCTATAATTGAATATAAAATAACTGGTTAAATATTTATTATAAGGGCTCAGCGGTATATTTGAACTGGCAGTAGAAAGAATCAGTGAACATAACAATTGATTAATAGAGAGTATACAATCAGAAGAGCAGAGAAAAAATAATAAATAAGAGATTTGGGACACCATTTAGCACACCATCATACATGTTCTCATATGACAGGAGAGAAGATAGAACAAAAAAATGTTTGGAGAAATAATGGTAAAATCTCCCCAAATGTGATGAAAATATTAATCTACATAACCAAAAAGTTTGATGAACCCCAAGTAGGACAAATATAAAGAGAATGACACCTATACACATCATAGTAAATATATTGAAGGACAAAGATGAAGAATAGACTCTACTATCGATATCACTGTTTCTTCAAATGCATGGATGTCAACACAAAGTTAGGAGACACAAAGAAAAAAGGAAAAAGTTTCAATCAAAGAAACACTATAAATCTCCAGAAACTGACACTGGAGACATGGAGGACAGAGGGGTGCTTGCATGACTGGATTTTGTCTTACCTGTCAAAGAATTTACCTGACAAAGAATTCAATAATAGGCTCTACTATAAACATCACCATCAAGAGGGCCAGTATATGCATTATGAGAATCCTCAAAAAACAAAAAAGGTAGTAAACTACAAAAAGAGTTTATTTGAAGAAGTAATGACTCAAAAATTTCCAAATCTGGAGAAGGGAAATGTGCATTGAAATTCAAGAAGCACAAGAGACTCCAACTAAGATGAATCCAAAGCAGTCTACATAGAAATACTTTGTAATCAAATTATCCAAAGTCAAAGGCAAGGAGAGAATTTTTAAAAAATATTTCATCCAGCATTTTTATTGTTTTGAATGGCACAGTTTATCCGGATGTCTACACCATCACACTGGTAGAAACCAAACTCTATTCACATGTTTAATATCTTTAATGGAACTCAAGTGCATATAAGTAAGTTAATACTAATTCTTGCTTTATGAGAAAGATTTATCAGTGGTTCATATATTACATATACATAATATATATAATATATATATTTTCATCTTCTGTTCCATGTTCTTAATTTTATGTCATACAACAAATACCTGTTAACCTTTATTCTAACATGAGAACTAGAATAGTCTCTTGAATTTACATCTCTCATGATGAAACTCTTTAGTGGTTCAAGCATTATTCTATTTTCTACTATTTTTTCTTCTTCTTTTTGTTCATGATTTTTTCTTTTTCTTTTTCTTTTTCTTTTTTTTGAGACAGAGTCTCACTCTGTTTCCCAGGCTAGAGTGCCGTGGCATAATCCTAGCTCACAGCAACCCCAAACTCCTGGGCTCAAGCCATCCTTCTGCCTCAGCCTCCCCGAGTAGCTGGGACTACAGGCATGAGCCACCATGCCCGGCTCATTTTTTCTATATATTTTTAGTTGGCCAATTAATTTCTTTCTATTTATAGTAGAGACGGGGTCTCGCTCTTGCTCAGGCTGGTGTCGAACTCCTGAGCTCAAACGATCCGCCCACCTCGGCCTCCCAGAGAGCTAGGATTACAGGCGTGAGCCACTGCGCCCGGCCTTGAATGCATTTTTGATTTATGATATTTTCGACTTACAGCGGGTATATTGGGACATAACCCATCATAAATCGAGAAGCATCTGTAATTCTCAAAACCCTTCAATAGTCTCTCAGCATCTTTCCCAGCCACTCACAGCTGCCCAGTAATCCCCAGCCCGTCTTTTTCCTGACATCGTCTACTGCCCAGCTGTTGTTGGGGTCTCCTTCCCCACCGTCCTGGGATGCCTTGGCCTTCTCCTGGCATCTCTTCCTCGTTCTTGGACCGTTCTCTTGTTTGGGCAGAGGCTTCCTGAGAAAGGGAGCATGACAGGCAAATTATGTGTGATCTCCCTCGTCTGAACATGTTTTTTTTTCTTCTACCATTCCTCTTGATTAACGGTTTGGGTTTAGATTTCCGGTTGTAAATAATTTCCACTCGGAGTCCAGCAGGCCTCACTCCACCATGTTCTGGCTTCAAGTGTTGTGGCTCCGAAGTCGGATGACATTGTGAGTCCTGATCCTTTGGCTTCAGCTTTTTCTTTCTGGATTCTTTTAGGGCCTTTCTTTATCCCTGGTGTTCTGACATTTCCTGAGAACATAACGCACCTGAGATGTAAATCTTATTTTCGCTCACTGAGGTTTGTATAGATTCTTCCTCCCCCACCTCCTCAAAATTTCTCAAGTCTGGGGTCTTGGCTCTGACCACACTAAAGGGTCGCGTGCGTGGGCGGGACTCATCTACTGGAGGACCCTGTGCGGGCAGGTGGTCCGAGCTGGCTCCTCCACTGGGTCAGACCCAAGGGTCTGAATCTGCAGGTCTTTCCCTTAAGCCTGCTTAGTGTCCACGGAAAAGAGCTCAGCGTCCAGCCCGGAGGTGAGGAATGTGCCGGCCGCTAGGCTGTCTAGAAGCAGCCTGAGGAAAAGGGGCTGAGAGTTTACTTTTAGCACCTAGACCCCCATTTGCTCCCCGTGTTTCCATTTCTGTCCCTCATACTCACCCCCACAGTGCTGGATGTGCCGACCCCAGTCCCCAGGCAGCAAACCTCAGGTGTCCTGCAGGAGCGGGCAGGTGTGGCCAGCACCACTCACCTGGGACTCTCACTGGGCTCCCAGGTGGGCTCTGCCAGTCCTCCCGTCCCCAGCTCTGTGATCCCCGCTGCCAGCAGCCTGGCCCGCCACTCACCGGAACCCTCTGCAGGCCGCAGGCCTCAGCTGCCTGCCGCCCGCCCGGTGACTCACCGCTCCTCCTCTGCTTCCCGCTTTCCAAAAATGCAGCGACATCCTCCGTCTGCTGCTATTTCTTCTCCTCAGAGACCTTGTCGGGTTTTTTTTTTTTTTTTTTTTTTACCTTTTTTATTCTTTTTACTCTTGTATAGTTGTTTTTAGTAGGGGTTGGGAGGGAGCAGACAGAGAGTCACAAGAGACTCTGCCGTGTTTAGCCAGCAGTTCTTTAGTGTCACTTTTCACTCTGAAGCTCTTTCAGGTGACAATCTCCAGGCCCCATGCTGAAATAAATCTTGCTTTCTGTCAACACAGTTACTTTGTGCTTTATTTTGGGGTAGATGTTTCTTTGTGGGAAATGCAATGTGCAAACACGTACATTGTTTAATGGTTTTAGTAAAACACTCTTGACCCTTTGAACAACAGCAACAAGACCCAAAGTGTCCCTCTGCTTCTGTCTGGGAATGGGGCGTGGAAAAGCAGGAGGCATTTGGTGGCATGGCCTCACCCCCGTGCTTAAACGTCTGCTCTGCCTTCTGCGCGTGAGCGAAAGCACGGAGAATGGGAGAGATCGAGTCTTTGGAATCCACCAGGAGCCCCACCTCTCCCGCTATCCAGGGTTTGCACGTCACTGCTGTTGTGCGGCAGCTGCTCACAGGTCTCCTTTCATTGTAGGCCACGCAAACCCCCTGCAGGTAAAGCTGACACGTGGCTCTCAAAGTACGAGGGGCACTTTAGCACGGACTCCTCGTTCCTCTCATTGAAGGGCTCCAAGTCTCAGGGAAGGGTCATGCCATTTCAGGGGGCTCGGCTGTGCCCAGCTGACACGGGAAGTCCAGACAGGCTGAAGAGGGACGGCAGGGCCGGGAGCCAGTTACAGGGAGAGGTTAGCAGGAGTGAGTGTACCAGGTGGACAGGGCTTTGAATGCCACACCAAGGACTTTGGCGTTTCCCGCAGACAGTGGGGAGACACCCAAGGATTCCGAGCAGGAGAATGACACCAGGCAAACTGCGCTTTAAGAAAATTAAGCTGAGGCCCGGTGCGGTGGCTCATGCCTGTCTTCCTAGCACTCTGGGAGGCCAAGGCGGGAGGATCACTCAAGGTCAGGAGCTCAAAACCAGCCTGAGCGAGAGCGAGACCCCGTCTCTACTAAAAATATAGAAAGAAATTAGCTGGACAACTAAAAATATATATATAGAAAAAATTAGCCGGGCATGGTGACACATGCCTGTAGTCCCAGCTACTCGGGAGGCTGAGGCAGAAGGATCACTTGAGCCCAGGAGTTTGAGCTTGCTGTGAGCTAGGCTGACGCCACTGTACTCTAGCCGGGGCAACAAGAGTAAGACTCTGTCTCCAAAAACAGAAAATTAAGCTGAGAGCTGTTTGTTCAGAGGGTTTAAAGGAAGAGGAAGAGAGGGTGGAGTCCAGTGGGCCAGGTAGATGAAGGTTCTTAGCCCTGGCTAGACAGATCACTGGCGGAGCCTTGTACAAACCCAGACCCTAGCCTCTGCCCTTTGAGATCTTGTTTCAGGTGGTTTAGGGAGGGAAGTAGGAATCTGTGCTCTCAAAACACTCTGCAGGTGCAGAGGCCTGAGCAGGGAGGCCACTGGGACAGGCCACTAGAGGGGACCAGACTCTGGAGAGGTAGAAGGGAAGGTGGCCCTGAGGAGAGTCCCACTTGACCTCTGCCTACGTAGGGGGCAGGGGACATGAGCGTGAGCAAGACCACCGAGTTGGGCCAGGAGAGCCGTGCGGAGACCGGTGCCCTCCCTGCAGGAGAACCTGGAGGAAATTCAGATTTGGAAGAAGACAGTGACATGAGATATTCAGGGTGGCAAAGGGGCCTGGGACCTGGGGCACGATGAATCTGTGAGCACCTGCTCCTCCTCATAGTCATGGCATGCAGGGAGCTGGTACTGCCACGTCAGGGTCACCGCCTGCTGTCCACAAAGACGTCCATGCACAGAGACAGCAGGTGTCACAGCAGACAAAGGGTTTGATTCCGCTAAGCAGCGAGATAGGAGGAATTTCCCAAATCCGCCTTCCCAAGAATTTGGGAGACGCGGTTTTTAAGGATAGTTTGGTGGGCCAAGGATTAGGCAATTAGGTTTACTAATTGGCCAGGTTCAGGACAAAATTACAGGGGCGTAGAAATCTTTCTGTGTTGTTTCAGCTCCTGGCGTTACAATTCCAGTTGAGTCAGTTTCTTGCTGTGGGTCGCCGGTCTGGGTGGGTTAGCCAATCCACTGGAATGCGGGACCTGGAAGATATCTCAGAAGCTACCCCTAGGTTTCGAAAGGGTGATTGATGTTATCCACGGAGGAAGTTAAGAATCTTTATGACCACCAGCCGTGGGGCTCCGGAGTTGCAATTGTGGACAGTGACTAATTATTATCATTATTTTCAGCTAGGCCTATTCCTTTACAGAGTTTTGAGGCCCTTCTCCCAGTTCTTGCCTTGCACCCCTTTGTTGATTTGTGTAAAGGGTGGTTGTAGAGCTTGGAAAAGGAGCCCACAGCTCAGATGGCTCAGGTCCCACACACGTGGGCACATGCATGGACACACACAGCCCTCTTCTGCAGGAGGGAGGAAGGGTGGTGGCTCAGGGATTGGGCTGTGCAGCCCGGCAGTCCTGCACTGAAGTCTTGTCTGTGTGCCTCTGGATGAGTCACCTGTCCTCTGTGAGCAGTAGCCTCCTCACCCGTAGAAAGCAAATGACACCAGCAGTTAACTCGGTCTGGCTGTTGCGATGGCTTGATGAGCTGCTGCCCGCGAAGGCCGGGCGCCGTGCCTGACACCCAGGGCGACTCTGCATGGGAGCTAGAAGAGCAACGCAAAAAAAAAAAAAACATGCAGTCTCACTTCTGAAGCCAGAGAGCCATCAAGTATTTCATTCAGAGTGTTAGGAGACAAGTCCACAGGAAGGCATGAAACCTTTTCATTTGTTGCTACCCATTCCTTGTGGCTTTCTCTGGGTGTGTGTTTGGCGAATCCTTCGCCTTTGATTTCTAGGACTCGTAGAGAAATGACAGTCCCTTGCTGCTGCGTTTAATTGGAGAGGAGCACAGAGACCTGAGATTATAATTATGACGTCTTAAATGTCACGCTCTTCAAAAGTCTGCCATTGCCCTCGCTGTCACCCTGAAGGGCTCTGGGAACCCAGACCCTGCAGCCCTCAGAGTGCCCTGGGTCTCTCAGCCGGGCTTCACCTGGGAAATCTGAGTGACAGTGACGTGCAGGCAGCTGGAAGACGCACAGTGCACCGAGAAGCCTGTGATGAGCTCAGAAGAGGTGAGTTGATGATCTGCTATTTATAGCCCCACTAAGAGGCTCTGGCCGCCGGCTCCGTGTGAGGCGGGGTGGAAACGATGCCTCTGCAGGGCTGAGAGCACAAAATGAAATTGGTGATTCACAGGCAGCAGCCGCTTGAAACACAGACGCTCTGTGTCCCCAGCCCCACGGGCCTTTTGCACCCATGTGGGCCGCGTTGAGCGGAGCTGCGTCCCGGTGTGCACGCGCGTGGGCAGGACGCACAGACAGGCAGTTCTGCCCAGCAAGGCGTCTGCAAAGCGCAGCAGCACTCCTGGGCGGGCTCAGACAGCCCCAGCCCACCCTCCCAGAGGCCTGGGCTGGACCCCAGGGCAGGGCTGAGTGGGAGCCCAGTTCCGGCGTGCCTGCCAGTCAGAGAGAGAGGACAGTTCCAACTCCTGCCCCCTGTCCCCAGGGCTGACGCCAGCCACAGAGCAGCTTCCTGACAGCGCTCATTCTGCTGAACACGCAAAAATTCACAATGAGGAAATCCTTGAGGCTTTTAAAAAATTTCCTCCAATTTCACAGCCCAGTACCTGTCACCTGAAATGGTTGCTGTTTATTCTCCCTAGTAACGTCTTGGCTTCCAGGCCAAAGTCTGCTCGGAGGCCCCCACTCGGCTCGCCCTCCGCCCTGCCCTCCGTGAGGGGCGTCCTGGAGGCCTCCTAGTTTCCCCACAACCAAGGCTGGATTTAAAGGGCCAAACCAGGATAACGAGGTCAGCCCAGCTCTGAAGCCAGATTATCTGGGCTCAAATTCTACCTCTACCCTAACCAGCCACGGGGCTTCCGTCAATTGCTCTCTGAGACTCGGTTTCCTCACGTAACGTGAGGTCAGTGAGGATAAGGCAGAACCTAGCTCACCGGCTGTGGGGACAGTCACAGACAAGAGGTATGTAGAGCGGCCGCACGTCGAGGGCTCGGGGACAGAAGCTGGAGTTTGGGTCCCTATACTGGCACCTGTCCTTTGCACACGGCCTCTGGCCTGAGGCTCCTCGGAGGCCTGGTGCCCTGGGGTCTCAATAGAGACCCTCTGCCCATGGCCAGCCCACCCTGCCTCAGGCAGAAGGACCTCAGCCCATCAGTTCAGTTCCTGTCCCTCAGGGCTGGGCCTTGCCTGGGGCTGACCACCCTGACTCTCCTGCTTCTCAGGCTCCTGGGGGGCCCTTGGGGGCACTCTCTAACACCATCCCGTGGAGGACTTTACCTGGGGGTCCCAGGTGCTACCTTGAGGCCTGTAGCCGTCAGGAAGCCCACCACGGGAGGCCCCCCCCCACAAGTGGCCTGCCGGGCCGGCCCCGCCCACCAGCTGGACGTGCGGCCCAAACTGCTGACTCACACGCCCAGAGGCCTTGGCTATCTGCACACTGCCTCTCTCCAGCCGTCAGCCGAAACATAATTGTAGTTGTCACTTTGGCAGCGAGATGCCGTGATGTGTCCTCCGGTCCACGGCAGCGAGCTTTCGGGAGGGGAGGGCTCTGCAGCTGCTGCCGCTGCGGAGAGAGTGGGCTCTGGAAAGCGAGCCGCGCAGGGCTCGCCCAGGTGCGGCAGGGCGAGGCCCCGCATCAGAAGCGGCATTGGCATCGCCTGCGTGCGCGGCCACGGTGCGCAGTTCTGACGACATCAATTAATGAGAGAGAGGCTGCCATTGGAACGAGGCATTTTTGGCAGCTGTGGGGACTTGGAAATCAGCCTGTAGGCTTATGCACAAGTTGGATTCCCGCAGGCGCGGGGCGAATGAGCGGTAAGACAGTGGGGGGCGTGGTGTAGGGAGATGGGGCCAGAGATACAGCTGGGACCAGAGTGAGGAGCAAAGGACATGAAGGCCAGGCCGTGTAGCTTGAACTTGACCCTGGACTGAGAGGGTGATGTGGTCAGAGGACACCGGGGTCTCTGGGCCCAAACATCCCCGGGGAGTGGCCCTACGGGTAAGGCTGTCCCTCCCACGGCAGGGGGTAGGCGGTGGGAAGGTGTCCTTGCCCCTCTGGAGCACCAGCCCCAAGATTCAGGGGGTGACTGAGGCTCTGTGCTTGGTGGTGAGTGTGGGAAGGGCCGGTCCCAGTCGGGCCGGCTGAGAGTGCGCGGTGAGCCAGGGCAGGGGCCGGGCTCCTGCCGACCGCCTTCTTTGGCCCTCTTTGGCCCGGAGTTCATTAATGAAGCTTCCGTGCGCAGATGTGCTGAGCGTGGGTGGGGACTGCACACATTCTGGCCAAAGACCCAGGGAGGCTCCTGGGCTGAGAGATGGTCCCGCTGTTCGTGGGTGTGGCCTCCCTCACCATCCACGGCCCAGCAAGGAAACAGCAGAGGCAAACATCCAAGCTTGCTTGATGGAAGAATTCCTAGACCGAGGGTTCTATCCATAGGTACTTAAATAAACACTGGTTTATAGGTTGGTTGGTGCAGACAGAGGTACGTGAAATGCTGGGAGCCGTTGCCAGTGGATCCACCCGTCAGCATGGAAGCCAGAGCATATCTGGACCATCATGTAAGTCAGGAGGAAGACACGATTCAGTTGAGAAAAATGTGTGTGCCCTCCTCAGAAATGCATTGTTGTGCAAGAAACGGTTTGGCAGCGATTCCCCTCTTTCAGCTGCAAGCCATCGTGGGCAGAGCGCCTCTCAACTTGCCAGGATGGGAGGGGCAGGTAGAGGCGATGTTCCCAGTCTGGCAGGACCTTCCATGGAGTGTTCCCTGCGTTGGGCTGCCAGGGGGCAGGTATTGAGGAAGTCCTGTTACCTGAGCAGCTCCTGATACGGGATGGGTGTCGTCGTGGGTGCCAGGAACCTTTTGCCTATGGGTGGAACACGAACCTTACCCTCTTCCCTGAGGGCAAGCAGCATGTCATGACTATCTCTGGCTGAGCATGGCTGGTTTGGAGCACTGTGCCAAGATTTTGCCTATTTGGTTTGCTTTTTCCTTTAAAATGTACAAGATTTAATGATAACATGTATTGGGGTTTTTTAAATTATAAAATATATAGTCAGAAAAGTCCAAACAACCATACCTGGGCAACCACACGTAAGCTACTGCACCTGGCCCCTGCCTGGGTAACTTCTACTGAAATTCTTTTAACATAGTTACAAAATTAAAATTGTACAAAAAGATATAAAAACTAGGGACCGGGCATGGTGGCTCACGCCTGTAATCCAACACTCTAGGAGGCCGAAGCAGGCGGATCACTCAAGGTCAGGAGTTCAAGACCAGCCTGAGCAAGAGTGAGAACCCATCTCTCCTAAAAATAGAAAGAAATTAATTGGCTAACTAAAAATATATAGGAAAAAAAATTAGCCTGGCATGGTGGTGCGTGCCTGTGTTCCCAGCTACTCGGGAGGCTGAGGCAGGAGGATCGCTTGAGCCCCGGAGTTTGAGGTTGCTGTGAGCTAGGCTGACGCCACAGCACTCTAACCTGGGCAACAGAGTGAGACTCTGTCTCCAAAAAAAAAAAACTAAGTGACTCTTCCCTCCCATTTTCCCCATAGATAATCACTAATACTTTCTTGTGTATCCTTCTAATTTTTTTTTCTGCATCAGTAATGTTTCTAAAATGGTATGTGATCATATAGGCTTTGTCTATATTTACTGATAAATTTAAAAAGAAGATGCAATAATGACTCTCCCATGTTACGAAATTAACATGTATCAAAGATTTAATTTAAGTATTAATTCATAAGGGAACCAGTAAAATATTACAACTAATTCAAAGGAAAACTCAAAGTATCACATGTGTTAGATAAGAAGGGCTGAAACGGGCCGGGCGCGGTGGCTCACCCCTGTAATCCTAGCACTCTGGGAGGCCGAGGCAGGAGGATCGCTTAAGCTCAGCAGTTCAAGACCAGCCAGAGCAAGAGCGAGACCCCGTCTCTACTAAAAATAGAAAAAATTAGCCAGGCATGGTGGCATGCATCTGTAGTCCCAGCTACTTGGGAGGCTGAGGCAGGAGGATGGCTTGAGCCCAGGAGTTTAAGGTTGCTGTGAGCTAGGCTGACGCCACGGCACTCTAGCCTGAGCAACAGAGCGAGACTCTGTCTCAAAAAAAAAAAAGGAATGCTGAAATGATTTTAGAAATGGATGCAGAACTGGTCAACATCCACAAGACAACAGTCAGTTGCATTCCACCAGACACAATTTGCATTTCTGTGAACAGGAATTATTTGCATTGCTATCAAGTTTTTACAATTTAATTTCTATCTTTAGGGATTTGAGAAATAGTCTAGATCAGGCGTCCTCAAACTACGGCCCACAGGCCACATGCGGGTGTTTCTGCCCGTTTGTTTTTTTACTTCAAAATAAGATATGTGCAGTGTGCATAGGAATTGGTTCATAGTTTTTTTAAACTATAGTCTGGTCTTCCAATGCTCAGGGACAGTAAATTGGCCCCCTGTTTAAAAAGTTTGAGGATCCCTGGTCTAGACGATAAAAGGCAGAGATGACCTTTTGGGCGGGAGTTATACAGAGCACACACTACATTTTTTTCCTACACTTGTAATTGGCCCCATACTCACACCCCTCCTGGATTTCCCGTCTGCACTGTCCCTGTGAGTACCAGCTAACCCCTCCTGGCCTCCCCTGCTGCGGGGATGGGCCAGGGCTGAGCGCCTCAGCTGGGAGAACCAACTTGCCACCAAGGCTGAGGCAAACAGATGCTCCCCCGGCCTCTCTGTTCTGCGCCCTCGAGCTGTGAGCCGGGCAGACTCGGGGCTGGGGTCACGAGGAGCCTGTAAAAGATGGTCAAGGGTTTTCTGAAAACGGCAGTGGATTAGAAATGCAAAGACAAGAGACAGCCACCCAGCAAGAAAGACAGAGTGTCTGTTCAGTGAGCTTGCAGTTCTTTTGGGATGACTTCCTGCATGTGGATTCTGGAAGAGTCAGCGTGGATAGGTGTCTGTTCCAATGATGACCTAAGAGAGTAACTGACATACAACCTGTATTACGACCTAGGGGTCGGGGTATGTGTCTCCACCCTCCAGGTTCGGGGCAGTTTCCCAGAGCCCAGGTCTGTGCTGGCACTGTGGGTGGGGTCCCGAGTCAGCTCTAGAGGGTGGGCGCAGGGTGGTCTGTGGCACGGCAGGAAAGAACAAACACCTGACTTGCCCTACACCCCAGGACAATCACCTCACCTCCCTATCTTGAAATGAGGGACCGTGCTCCGCTGGCTTGGTCCCCAGGGTCCCTGGGGGGTTCCATGAGAGCCACAGATGCGAGTCCCCTGCCTGGGCCAGTCACGAGGTTGGGACTGAGCCCACAGCCCTGGCAAGGCAGGAGAGCCCAGCCCTCTGTGCAAATGGCCAGTCATGACTAATGGATGGGGAGGTTCTCGGGCAAAGGATCAGATTTCACAGACAAACATATATATATATATATATATAACTTGGCTCTCCTGAGAAGGAAATGTTCATTCAGCATGAGGCAAGACAGCGTAAGGCACGTAGGTGTAAGCCAAGGTTTTCCATCCCTTAGATGAGTATCTCCTCACCATCTTCATTCATTCAGTGAGCATTCATTGAGCACCTGCTGTATGATGGGCACTGTGCCGGGCACCAGGATACTGAGGCAGACAGAGGTGGTTGGCTCCTGCTCTCGTGGTGTTGGGAAGCAGACAAGCGAAGAAAGCTCTGCCGAGGAGTCTGATCGGCACGGACAGAGAAAAACAAAGGGTCTTCTAGGAGCACTCGGGGGTACCCGGCCACCACCCCAGCATGGCGTCGAGGCCCGCAGGGCATGAGCAGAGGCAGTTCTAGAGTTTGAGGAGTGTCGGGGGCAGCGGGGCCAGTCACTTGGGGTCCTAGGGCTGAGACCAGCCTGAGCAAGGGCGAGACCCCGTCTCTAAAAACAAAAGGAAGTGAGTGCTTTCGTCAGAGCTGTGCTTGGAGGACTCCCTCAGGCGGCCTGTGGAGAACAGGTCGGAGGGATGAGGGACTGGAGGCAGGAAGCCCCCTCAGGAGGCAGCTACGGGCATCCAGACAAGATGTGGTGACCTGGGCCAGAGGCAGTGGCTCGCGCCTGTAATCCTAGCACTCTGGGAGGCCGAGGCGGGAGGATGGCTCAATGTTAGGAGTTCGAAACCAGCCTAAGCAAGAACGAGACCCCCGTCTCTACTAAAATTAGAAAGAAATTAATTGGACAAATAAAAATATATAGAAAAAATTACCCGGGCCTGGTGGCGCATGCCTGTAATCCCAGCTACTCGGGAGGTTGAGGCAGAAGGATTGCTTGAGCCCAGGAGTTTGAGGTTGCTATGAGCCAGGCTGACTCCACAGCACTCTAGCCCGGGCAACAGAGTGAGACTCTGTCTCAAAAAAAAAAAGAAAAAAAAGTGGTGACCTGACCTGAGGAAAGGAGCCGAGGAACCAGTTCAAGAAACATTTGGCCCCAATTTAACCTGAGAAGCAAGACAAGGATAACCCTCCGGTTTTCAGGCAGGACCACCATGTGCTTAGGGCATCCCCATCATGGGAGAAAGAACCTGCAGCAGGGGCTGGGCTGGGGGATGGTGAGTTCAGCTGGAGACACAAGGAGTGTGAAGGAGCTATAGCCAGCTGCAGTGCCTCACGCCCGTATCCCAGCACTTTGAGAGGCTGGAGGATCGCTTGACCTCAGGAATTTGAGACCAGGCTGGGCAAAATAGTGAGATTCTGTCTCTATAAAAAATTTTTTTCTAAAAATTAGCTGGGCATGGAGGCATGTGGGGCGCGGCGGCAACGCCATTCTAAGATGGCGCCCGTATCCGGTGGTCATTTTGCTATAAACAACTCTCGAGCATGCGCAGTGTTGGTCAGGTCACAGGAGGTGCCGGTTGTGTAATTATGTAAATGAAGGA
>CAUYPO010112949.1:0-25786 GCA_963574435.1 Cheirogaleus major
AGTAGCTGGGACTACAGGCATGTGCCACCATGCCCAGCTAATTTTTATATACTTTAGTTGTCCAGCTAATTTCTTTCTATTTTTTTAGTAGAGACGGGGTCTCGCTCTTGCTCAGGCTGGTCTCGAAGTCCTGAGCTCAAATGATCCACCTGCCTCGGCTTACAGGGTTGAGCCACTATGCCTGGCTTAAGATTTCTTTACCAAAAAGAAAGTGAGAGTTCTTGAAATGAAACCACTGGAGGTTTCACCTTTGGTGGTGATGCTCCTACCAAACTGATGCTCCTGCAAACAGCTATAAACTCTGCCCAAATTATTTTCAAAACACCACTACCCAAGCATTTGAATAGAGAGAAAGCATGCCTTAAAAATAAAGAAAATGGAATCTTACCTAGTTCATGTGGAGTCTCCTTATGTGGTGCTCTGTTTCCTTAAATTATATGAAGATATGCCCAGTATCTTTACTAGTTTCTCTTCACAGATCAGGATAACCTGGGGGCTCTTGTGTGAATCCTCTTCACTTATTTCTTGCATCATTAGTCATGGGTTTTTGTACTTCAGTATTTGTATGATGATTTTGATATACTCAGTTTTCTGCAACCTAATTTTTAACTGGTAAAAGTCAAACGGATCACCCTGGGTGGGTTGAATCTCTCAACTGCTGCTCTTGTTGGAGCCCAGAGAAACCGGCACATTCTGCCCAGGCACCTGCATAGGGTTATCTCTGCATCACCTGTGATGGTTTCATTCACCAAGGACTCCCTTTTGTATAAATCTTCAGCTTCTTTGAATGCACCTTAGTTGTTTTTTAAACTTTTATGTTTTTTCTTTCCCAAAGGAATTATTTTAGACCTGCAATTCAGTTTTTCCTGAGACTGATCAGAAGTTAGTGACACATTGATTGGATCTGTTTTTTGGTCAGGTAATGAATCTTTAAAAAATTTAAATTCTATATCTTTTGTTGATTTAAATCTTTTACCATTATTTATCATGTATCTTTTATGCCTATATGCTTTTTAAATAATACTGCAAATGCATTATTTCTTAAACAGCTTTACTGAGATACAATTCACACACCATACATTTCACCCACTAAAATATACAATGCATTGGCTTTTAGTGTATCCACAAAGTTACGTATTCTTTGTCACAATCAGTTATAGAATATTCTCATTACTCCAAAAAGAAACTCCATCACCCTCAAGTCCCCAGCCCTAGGCAACTATTAATTTACTTTCTGTCTCTATAGATTTGCCTATTCTGGACATTTTATATACATGGAATCATACATCATCTGGTTCTTTGTGACTGGCTTCTTTTACTTATAATGTTTTCAGGGTTCATCCATGTTGTAGCATGTGTCCAGTACTTCATTTCTTTTTATTGCCAAATAATATTCCATTATATGGACATACCACATTTTATTTATACATTCATCAGTTGGTGGACATTTGAGTTGTTTCCACTTTGTGGCTGTTATGAATAATGTTGCTGTTAACACTTGTGTTGACATGTTTTCATTTCTCTTGGGTAGGAGTGAAATTTGTGGGCCAAATGGTAACTCTGTTTAAATGTTTGAAGATCTGTGTTCCAAAGCAACTGGACCACTTTACATTTCCACTAGCAATGTATGAGGGTTCCAATTTCTCCACATCCTCATCAATACTTGTTATTATCTGTGTTTTTGATTATAGCCATTCTATTGGGTATGAGGTGGTCTCTCCTTGTGGTTTTAATTTGCATTTCCCTGATGGCTAATGATGCTGAATATCTTTTCATGTGCTTATTGGCCATTTCTATGTTGTCTTTGGAAAAGAGACTATTCAGATACTTTGCCCATTTTTTAGTTGGGTTATTTGCCTTTCTTGTTGTTCTGATACATTATTTAAACTAATTTTTAAAATAAGACACATGGTTAGTGATCATGACTGGAGGCATATAGCAGTTGTAAAACAAACATTGAATGAAAACATAGAATAATATTTGATACATTTTTTAGTGTTGTTTGTAGTGCCTGGGGGATTGTTGATCATTCTTTTTTCCTCCCTCTTTTTTTAGGAACCCATTTTGCAGCCCTCAAGTTTTGATAAGATGCTGTAAACAATTGTCAAGATTGTTTTTCAAAAAACAGAAAGAGTTGCAACTTCCTCCTAGTAACAGAAACTTTTACAGGACATTCAATGCCTAACATTCCAGAAACAGAAAGGTCAAATGATTGTGGAAATGGTGAGCACAAATCTGAGAGAAAGTCTCCTGAAGAGAACCTACAAGGTGCTGTAAAATCTTTCTGCACAAGTGCCTCAGGAGCACCCTTGGGTCCCAAAGGAGATGGTCATTATCCATGGAGTTGTCCAGTGACTCATACTCGGGAAAAAATTTATGCCATCTGTTCAGACTATGCCTTTCTCAACCAGGCAACCTCAATCTATAAAGCTCCAAATCCAGCCCGCTCTTCTTGCCTCCCTGATGGTACCTCTTTGTCTGCCGGAAATAATTCATCAAGATACATTGGTATCCCAACTAGTGCATCAGAAATCATCTATAATGAAGAAAATAGCTTGGAAAACTTATCCAATAGCCTGGGCAAGCTACCTCTCGCATGGGAAATTGATAAATCTGAATTTGATGGGGTGACCACAAATTTGAAACACAAATCAGGTAAGGAAGGAGCCATGAAGTTCATAAGTGACAACAGGGAGAAAATAAACACCATATCTTGTTTAATCTTGCCATTAAATGTATTTTCCTCATATGACACTGAACAAGGATCATTGCTGTCATCTTATCTGTCATTGTAGTTAAAAAAGTAACGTTGGACATGTAGTTCATTAATGCATTGCCATTGGAAACTTCAAGCATAACCTTTGTATTTTGAGAGTTTGAAAAATCTAAGAATGTTGTAAAATACAGATATTATAGATGAGTATACGGTAGCTTAGAAAAGGTTAATAACATGGCTAGAATAACATACTACTATTTCATAGTTTTGTAGGGACATGAAATCTTATTTCTTGAATTAACTCCTAGTTTCCTTTTCTACTATATAATATTGTAGCTTTTTTTGTTGCTGTTAAAATTTTTTGAGCACCCTGCAAGGCCTCCATGTACTACTGCATAGGTTGTGTACTGTACAATTTAAGAGGATGCTGTGCACCTAGGGTGCAGTGCGCAACCTGCACAATTGCAGTGGGATGGTCCTGTGGCAGATACTAATGCTTTTCACTTTTTTCTTTTGAACTCATAGTAATACAGGAGTTTAATGAGCTAGGTACTGTTATCCTCATTTTATAGGTGAAGAAATTGACACTTAGAGGGGATAAGTCTCTTGCCCAAATTTGCACAGCTAGTAAGAGGTAGAACTGGGACTTGTATTTTACTTCTAGACTTCACTGATGATTTTGTAAAACCTCCATGCTTCTGCTTGTTCATTTACAAAATCAATTTGTTTCACTGAGTGTTATGTAAATTTATAATTTTCAAGGTTGGGAGGAGGATTTCACCTTATGTTTATGAGTAATAGATGTATACTTTTCTTTTTTCATGATGTCTTTGTCAGGTTTTGGAATTGGGGCTATGTAGGTCTTCTAAGACAAGTTGGGAAATGTTTTCCCCTCTGTTTTCTGAGGATTTTCAGAGGGGTTTTAAAATCTCTAACTATAATTATGAAATTATCTTATTAATTTCTGACAAAATTTAGTTTGTCTGTTTCATCTAGTTGTCAAATTTGCAGGCCTAACATTGATGTTATCCCCCTAATGTTTATAGGGTCTTTAGTGATAACTCCTTTTTCATTCCTGATACTGATTATGTATTATCTTTCTCTTTTCTTCTTGATCAGTTTAGCTTAGGGTTTGCCAGTTTTGTCCATCTTTTCAAATAACCAGCTTTTAGCTTTGTTAATTTTCTCAACTGTGATATCTGCTCTTTATTATTTCCTTCTGCTTACTTTGGGTTTACTTTGTTCTTCATTTTCTGACTTAATATAGACGCTTAGATCATTGATTTGACACTTTTCTACATAAGCATATAATGCTCAAAATTGCTAAGTGCTGCTTTAACTGCAGCACACAAATTTTGATCCACTTTATTTTTATTATCATTTAATTTGAAATATTTTCTAGTTTCTTTTGCGATTTCTTCTTTGATACATGCATTACCTAGTTGTATGCTATTTAAATTCTAGATATTTGTGATTTTTAAGAATATTGATTTTGAATTTAATTCCACTGTGGACAGAGGAAATATGATCTCAGTGTTTCTAAATTTACTGACGCTTGTTTTATGACCCAACATATGATCTTTCTTGGTGAATGTACCATGTGCTCTTGAGAAGAATGTGCATTCTGCAGTAGCTGGGTGTAGTATCTATAAATATTAATTTTGTCAAAGTCTTCAAAAGTATTGTTCACATCTTTTGTGTTTCCACTTAGTTTTTTTCTTATTCTATCAATTGCTGAAAGAGGGGTATTAAAAATCGCCAACTATGATTGTAGAGTTGTCTTTTCTCCATTTAATTTCTTTTTTAAAAAACAATTTTTTAAAATTCTAGCAAAATGCACATAACAGAAAATTTACCACCTTAGCCATTTTTAAGTATATAATTTAGCGGCATTTAGTACATTCATATTGTCATGCACCAATCACCATTATCCATCTCCAGGTCTCTTTTCATCTTGCAAAACTGTAACTCTACCCATTAAACAATACCTTCTCATTCCCTCTTCCTTCAGTGCCTGGTAATCACCATTCTACTTTCTGACTCTGTGAATTTGACTACACTAAGTACCTCATGTAAGTGGAATCATGTATTTGTCTTTTTGTGATGGGCTTATTTATAGCCACTCCTGTTCTCTTCTGGTTACTATTTGCTTAGAATATCATTTCCTACTCTTTCACTTTCAACCTTTTTTTGTCTCTAGATCTAAGGTGAGTGTCTTCAGCAAAGTGATTATAATCAACAATAACTTAGGGCATACTTTAAAATAACTAAAAGAGTGGAATTGGAATGTTTCTAACACAAAGAAATGATAAATGCCTGAGGTGATAGATACCCCAATTACCTGGACTTGATTAACTCACATTGTATGCTTGTATCAAAACATCACAGTATACCCTATAAAGATATACAACTATTATGTACCCATAATAATTAAAAATAAAAAGTAGAGTGTCTTATAGACAGCATATATTAATAGCTAGATCACTTTTTTTTGGTCTGTTCTACAAATCTCTGGAGAATTTTATTGGAATTTCTTTTTATTGGAAAATTTAATCCATTTACATTTAAAATAACTGATAAGGAATGACTTCTGTCATTTTGCTGTTTTTTCCATATGCCTTATAGCTTTTTTGTCCTTCATTTCCTGCATTACTGTCTTCTTTTGTGTTTAGTTGATTTTTTTCAGGGAAATGTTTTAATTTCTTCATTTCATTTTGTTTGTACTTGTATATTCTATAGCTGTTTTCTTTGTGGTTTCTATGGGGATAACACTTAACAACCTAATGTTATAACACTCCAATTTGATTTTATACCATCTTAACTTCAATAACATACAAAAATTCTACTCCTTTCCAGCTCCATTCCCACCCCTTTTGGTTGTTGATGTCACGGAATTACATCTTCCTATACTGTGTGTCTCAAAACAGAAACTAATGATTTTTACACATGAATCTCTTAAATAATGTAGAAAACAAAAAATGGAGTTATAAACCAAAGTTATAATAAAAAGAGTTGTAAACCAAAGTTAAAATAACACTAGCTTTTATAATTGCCCATGTATTTACTTTTGCTGAGATTTATATCTTCATATCACTTTAAGTTACTATGTACCCTTTCATTTCAACCTGTAGGACTCCTTTTAGCATTTCTTGTAGGTCAGGTCTAGTAGTAACAAACTCTGTTAGCTTTTGTTTGTTTGGGAATGTTTTAATTTCTCTTTCACTTTTGAAGGATAGTTTTGCTGAATCTTGGATTCTGGCTTGACTTTTTTTTTTTTTTCCAGTACTTTGAATATATGAGCCCACTTACTTCTGGCTTCCAAAGTTTCTGATGAGAAACCTGTTGCTATTCTTATTGAGGATCACTTGTATGTGACGAGGCACTTCTGTCACACTGCCTTTAAGATTCATTATTATTATTATTATTATTATATTTCTTGGTGTGGGTCTTTTTGAGTTCATCCTACTTGGAATTTATTAAGTTTCTTGGATGTTTGCATGCATTTCTTTCATCAGATTTGGGAAGTTTTCAGCCATTGTTTCTTTGGATAATCTCTCTACCCCTTTCTTTGTCTTCTTTTTCTCAAATTTCCACAATGCATAGGTTGGTCCACTTGATTGTTTCCCCAGGTCCCTTAAGCTCTGTCCACTTTTTTTCAATCTTTTTTTCTTCCTGTTCCTGAATCACAATATTTTGTTGTTCTATCTTCAAGTTCACTAATTCTTTCTTCTGCTTGCCCAAATCTCCTTTTGAATCTCTCTAGTGAATTTTTCATTTCAGTTATTGTGTTTTTTAGCTTGAGAACTTTTTTGGTTTCTTTTTAGGTTTTCTATCTCTTTATTGATATTTCTATTTTGTTCATACATACATCCATCTTTCTTTAGTTCTTTGAGCATCTTTAAGAGAATGGTTTTAAAAACTTTGTCTAGCAAGTCTGTCATCTGGTCTTTCTCAGATATGATTTCTATTGGATTTTTTTTCCTTTAAGTGAACCATACTTTTCCTGTTTTTTTGTATGTCTTGTGATTTTTTTGTTGTTGGAAATTGGACTTTCAAATGTAATATAGTAATGTAGTAACTCTGGAAATGAGATTTTCCTTTTCCCCAGAGTTTGTTGGTTTTGTTTTTGTTTTTTGATCACTGTAGGCTGTGTTTGTCCTGGTGATCGGCCTGAAGTGTAAACTTAAGGGCTTCTCAGGTCTTTTTTAAGCCTGTGCTTTTCCCTGGGTGTGCACACTGACTTTCTAAAGAATTTCCCTGTATAGGTGGTTGCTTTTAAATGTACTATACTTTCAAATGTCTGGCTCCCAAAAGGGAAAAAAATAGAATAGTGAAGGAGAGCAAAAACAGAAAAACAAACAAAAAAAAATAAACAAACTGAAGGGGGCTTGCCCTTTAAATCCCCTGGAAGTTGCTTCAGTTGGAGGGGGAGGGGCTTGCAACAGTGTGGGGAGGGGTGCAACAATGGCTTCCCCCGATGATCAGAAGCAGCAATCAGCAATTAGAACACATATCCTCCCATCCGAGTACCAACCAGGCCCGACCCTGCTTAGCTTCTGAGATCAGAGGAGATCAGGCGCATTTAGAGTGGTATGGCCATAGACCAGATCCTCAATTTTTGTAGGTTGTGGTCCTTTTTGCCCAACCTGGCTCCAATAAGCTACCTGGAGCTACTTCAGGAAGACATGCATGGTTGCCCACCACTGTACTGGGGGATGGGTAGCTGTTACCTGGATATGAGCTGAAATTGTCCAAAATGAACCACAAGTTACTATTCAAGGCTTCCCCAAAGTTGCAATCCTTTGAATAGACTCCAGATTCCAAAATAGTTACATCAGACAGATTCTGCCAGTGCAATTGTTGTCTAGGTGGGAAGACAGATTCCTGATGCTTCCTATACTCCATTGTGTTGATTTAAAAACAATTTAATTTAAAGCTCTGTTATTAGGTACACATGCATTTATGAGTTTTATGCCTTCTTCATGAATTGACCCTTTTATCATTATGAAATATCCTTCATTACACCTGGCAATATTTATTACTCTGAGAGCTATTTTGTTTGATACTAATATAGCTGCCCCAGCTTTCTTTTGATGAGTGTTTGCATGGTATATCTTTTCCATGTATTTATTTTAGTTCTAGAATTTATATTCTTATTGCTTCTGTTTCTCATCTGAGATTTGCTGTCTTTTCATTTATGACAATAGCATTTTATGTGTCTCATAATACATAGTCATAATACCTACTTTAGATCTTTATTTGCAAATGTCAAAATCTGGCACATCTCAGAGTTGCCCTTATCTTTTTTCTTGAGAATGAGTCATAGTTTTCAATTTCCTCACATGTTCTATAATTTTGCATTGTATCCTACATAGTGGGACTGTTATGGCAACTCTGGTATATTCCTCCAAAGAGTGTTAATTATTATTTTTGTTTTTTTGGTTTTGGTAGTCAGTTAATTTGGTTTCACTAAAACTGCAAATTCTGTCTCTGGGGGAAAGTTCCAGTCTCAGCTCATTTCTTTTAGCCTTAGCTGTGTTGCTTTTGGGGTCTGTTCTTTGTATGCATGGTTCAGGGGTCAGCCTCAGATTTGGCCAACTTTATACACAGAATTTGGGCCTCCTCTTTTCTGTGGCTGTCTTCTTTCTAGGTTCCCTCTAACCTCCAGTAATGGTGATTACACAGAACTCTGTCCTTTGGTTCTTCAAATAAAAAAGATTTTCTATTTTTATTTGCTATCTTCATACCTTTCTCTAAAAGCCAGTATGTGAATACATATGTATTTTTGGTGTTGGGGTGTGTGGGTATGTTGTGGGTAGGGTGAGGAAAAGAACAAGGAACATTGTAATGATAAGGGGCAGTGGGCAAAGGTTACTGGAATTGATGTGATAGGGAGGGGAAAGTGTTCAGATGTTGCTTTTTTAAGTTCCTATCTCAAACTTAGCTTCTACTTTCACATAACTTCCTTTTCTCACATTGAACGAAATTTTGCCTGTAGGACCAGATCTCTTTGTGGCATGTGGGGATTTTATGAAGTATGCTCATTTGGAACATATGTGCTCATTTATCCCAGGGGCAATCATAGGATTCAATAAATAGAATAGTGGGCAGGCTTAGGTAACCCTCAGAGGAAAGTACAGGCTACTCTTTGGGCCTATTGAGGTCATGGATTTTGATGGTTCATTAGTCTTAAAATTTTAAGTGGCTGGGAAAACTACTTCAGGCATCGAGTCATTATTAGGCAGGGAAGACTTCTCAAAAATATTAGAAACATTTTTCTGTCTTCTGATTAAGATTCATTTTTACCAGTGAAGGAAATTTGGCACAGTGAGATTTTACTCATGTTTCCCAGCGGTTGTTCAGCTCCATGAAAAATGTGTTCTCTGTAAAGACAGAATAATTAAAAGGAAGTGGAAACATTGTTTCATGACTTTATAATCTTCACTATTGTAACATTTACAGAAATTCCTTGTTTAATGATAGTTCCTGATTTCCAGCTGTCTTCGGATGCCACATGGTTTTATGGTAGAGTATCTTGAATACTTAAAATGAATCCTTTCCCATGTTTGTTTACTAGGAATATATCTATATAATCTGTGTTTTCTAATTTATGAATAACCGATACAAATATTAGCTTTCAGTTAATTTTTATAACAGATTTGATTATTTAATTTAAAATAGGCCGGGGTCAGTGGCTCACGCCCGTAATCCTAGCACTCTGGGTGGCCGAGATGGGAGGATTGCTTGAGCTCAGGAGTTCAAGACCAGCCTGAGCAAGAGCCAGAACCTGTCTCTACTAAAAATTGAAAAAATTAGCCAGGCATGGTGCCGTGTACCTGTAGTCCCAGCTACCTGGGAGGCTGAGGAAAGAGGATCGCTTGAGCCTGGGAGTTTGAGGTTGCTGTGAGCTAGGCTGAGGCCACAGCACTGTAGTCTAGGCAAGAGAGTGAGACTCTGTCTCAAAAATAAATAAATAAATAAAATAATATAGCTATCTGAAATGTTAATAGTATTTTAATGAAATGAGACTTAGATGTTATTTATTAATATTTTAATTTATATAATTTTTTGACTGAATAATCCACTAGCATTATTCAGAAATAAAAAGTATAAAAATTAAATAGTGTAAATTTTCACACTCACTTTTGTCTCCCTTTTGCTCAGTTCCCTATTCCCCCCTTCCACAATAGGTAACCACTGTTGTTTATCTTGGGTGTTTTTTGGAGAATATGTGTGTGTATGCGTGTGCATGTGTGTGTGTTTATGTGTGTACATACATGCATACATACATGCATACATGCACAAAGAAAGGAGACCATGTTTTGCATTCTAGTTCCTGGTGCTAACATTGCATTTTAATAATGTACATGTGTGCATCATTCTTAATTCATTTTGTGGCCTCTGTAGGCCTGGAGATATTTTTAAACATTACATCATCACATTATTAGATCCAGAGCTTTTACTTTTTTAATAGAGTTGCATTAATGTGCTTTTATTGTTTTATAGAAAGGCTTCATTCTCTGGAAAGTGGTCTAGTTAAATATTTTGCTGTTGCTAATTTGGTTTTCTAGATGTGGCTAAAGATTTTGTGATTGATTCTTTTACTTGCTTAGTGACTAGCTCTGGAATTGAAATATTAGAACTTGAGAGGAAGTAGCATTCATGGTTTAAACATTTTGTTTTTATTCTCTCTTTTTCTTTAAGGTAGGAGACTCTTTTTGAAAATACATTTATTATTGTAATATATTTGCAAATATCTTTTTAAGAACTAGTGGCAATTACTTCTTAATTTGGTACTTAATTAATTTTTGGCATTGCAGTTTACTTCATGTTAACAATTTTGTTTATTTTATACTCTTGTATTCTAGGCAATGCAAAGAAACAAATTTTCAAGAAAAAAACTTCAGATAAAAAAGGAAGATCTCAGAGGGAGTGTCCTCAGCATTCTCCTCTTGAAGATATTAAGCAGAGGAAAGTATTGGACCTCAGACGATGGTAATGTTGTTATATCAGTTTTTATTTCTTAATTTTTAAAATACATGTTTGGGCTTAATAATTCTATGGTTTATAAATTAATAAATTATATGTTTAATAAATACTTTTAGTTCTAAAATTGTTTCCAGGATCTCTAAATATTCAAAGTGTACCACGAATGTTTGAAGCAGATTAATAATGAATTATGCCAGTATTTCCCAGACTTGACTGATCATTAAAATCATCTATGTGATTCCATATAATTCTTATCTAGATTTAATAAATGCTAAAATTTTGATAGAGTTTGATAGAGTTGTTTTTTTACTACTTTAAGGCCAAACTTAGTGTTATAAGAAAAAATATATGTATACATATAAAACTTTCTTTGTAAATATATATAAAGATAAATTTTATAACATATAAAGTACTACATAGTATTGGACTTATAAAATAATCCCAATGATTGAATTCTGGCAAAAATGTTCACAGCAAAAAAACAAAGTGAATGAATGAGTTTCTTGTGTTTTATTGGGGTAGGGAGCTGTACAGTGTATGATTACAAGGCCCTTAATCATCATTTGTCCACAAGATCTCTTAGGTTGAAGTTCACACTCATATGTAAACAATAGGGACAGGAGATTACTTGAATAAGGACATTAGTAAATTGCTTATGTGTTTTCTGGTAGCCTTCTCACTAAAACAGTTAAGAGTATTCCAATGAATTCATTGCCACCTTAACCCTTAAGGGGATCAAATGTCAGTGGGGAAAAACTAGTTTTGGTGGGATGCCTAGGGTTAATTCTCAGGGTTTGTGAAATGATTAAGATGGGAATGGAGAAATTTAAATATGACAGAGTAAAGGATTTTTAAAATTCCACTCCTTGCCACAGACCCATGAAAATAACAGCAACATCAACAACAAAATGAAAAACAAGGAAAAACCCATCTTCTCTTTGATGAAGAAATAACAACATCCTCAAAACATAGGCTCTAAAATATAATAAATCCTGTGCATTCTGGACCAACAGAGAGAAGACACTAAGAGTGGCAGAGTACTGCCTCAAATAATATAGGTTTCCTTAAAAGTTCATATAATGGTCCAGAAACCATTAGTGGTTAGATGTAGGAGTGTGAACAGTTGCATCAGGGAAGAAGCAGTGAAGTCCTTTGTGGAGATCCAGTTTAACAGGGTGGGAGGGTGAAGGAGATGCTATGCCACCCACTGCTTTATTATCTTACTACCTGACTTCCAGCTGAGGACACTGTCTCTAGTGAATTGTGGGAAGGTAGTAATTATAAGAGTGGAACACAGGCTGCCTGTATTTTGAGGTTTGAGAACACCATGGCCCTCTGGAATATTAAAACTGGGTCAAAACTCAAATTAACACCAATCTTCCTCAGACTCTTCCAAAAAGTTGTATGGGAGGGAACACTTCTGAACTCACTTTTATGAGGCCAGCATTACCCTGATACCAAAGATACTACAAGAGATACTACAGAGATACTACAAGAAAAGAAAAATGTAGATCGATATCCCTAATGAATATTGGTGCAAAAATCCTCAATAAAACACTAGCAAGCTGAATTCAACAGCACATTAAAAAATTATACATCATGACCAAGTGAGATTTATTTCTGGAATACAAGATGGGGCAACATAAAAAATTAATAAATGTAGAGCCAGGTGTGGTGGCTCACACCTACCAGCAACTTGGGAGACTAAGGTGAGAAGATTCCTTGAGGCTGGGAGAAGATTGTTTGAGGCTGGGAGTTTGAGACTAACCTTGCAACATAGCAAGACCCTGTCTCTAAAAAAATAAAAACAAAACTTAGGCGAGTGTGGTAGTATGTGCCTCATGTCCCAGCTACTCCAGAGGCTGAGGCAGGAGGATCGCTTGAACCCAGGAGTTTGAGGCTGCAGTGAGGTATGATTGTACCACTGTGCTCCAGCTTTGGGAACAGAGGGAGACTCCATCTCTTAAAAGAAAAAAGAAAACAACCCAACCAATGTAATGTACCACACTAACAATTAAGAACAGAAAAGTGATCATCTCAATTGATACAGAAAAAACATTTAACAAAATTTAACATGCTTTCGTGATAAAAACAGTCAACACACTAGGAATGGAAGGAAACTATCTCAATGTAATAAAGGTCATATATGAAAAACCCAAAGGCAACATCATAATCAGTGGTGAAAAATTGAAACTTTCCCTCTAAGATTAGAAAGAAGGCACGATGCCCACTCTTGCTACTTCTATTCAGAATAGGATTGGAAGGCCTAGCCAGAGCTGTTAGGCAAGAAGAGGAAATGAAATGCATCCAAATTAGAAGAGAAAAAATAAAATGATCAAGCAGATGACATAAGTTTATATGTTGACAACCCTAAGATTCCACAAAAAACTATTAGAACTAATAAACAAATTTAACAAAGTTGAGGATACAAAATCAACACATAAAAGTCAGTTGCATTTCTGTACATAAACAATGGACAATTCAAAAAGCAAATTAAGAAAACAATCCTTTCATTATACAATAGCATCAAAAGGAATAAAAATACTTAGGAATAAACATAACCAAGGATGTGAAAGGCTTGTGTACTGAAAACTAAGAAACATTGCTAAGGGAAATTAAAGACATAGATTAATGGAAGGTAATCTCATGTTCATGGATTGGAAGACTTAATATTGTTAAAATGTCCAAAGCGACCTACAGATCCAATACAATACCTATGAAAATCCCAATGGCACTTTTTTTTGTAGAAATAGAAAAAATCTTAAAATTCATATGGAATCTCAGGATACCCTAAATAACCAAAACAATCTTGGAAAAATAGAATAGAGTTGGAGACCTCATACTTCCTGATTTCAAACATACTATAAAACTACACTAATCAAAATACTGTGGTGTTGGCATAAAGACAGATATACAGACCCATGGATTAGAACAGAGAACCCAGAAATAAACCTTCACATATATGGTCAAATGATCTTTGACATGGGTGGTGAGATCACACAGTGCGGAAAGGACAATTTCTTTAGCAAATAGTATTGGGAAAAGTGGATATCCACACACAAAAGAATGAAGTTGTACACTTACCTTGCACTATACACAAAAATTAACTGAAAATGGTTGAAGACCTAAATGTAAGACCTAAAACTACACAACTAGAAGAAAATGGGAAAATCTTAACATTGGATTTGGCAATGATTTCTTGAACATGACACCAAAAGCACAGGCAACAAGAGCAAAATAGACAAATGGGACTGCATTTGCAAACTCAGAAATCTTACATGTATCAAAGGACACAATCCACAGAGTGAAAAGGCAACCTGTAGAATAAGAGAATATATTTGTAAATCATATATCTGATAAGAGGCTAATATTTAAAATATATAAAGAACTGCTAAAACTCAACAACAACAAAAAATCAAATTTTCTCAATTAAAAAATGAGTAAAGGATTTGAAAAGACATTTCTCCAAAGAGGATGTACAAATGACTAAAAAGCCTATGAAAAGATGCTCAACATCACTAATCATTAGAGAAATGCAAATCTAAACCACAATGAGATATTACCTCACATCCATGATGTCAAAAAAAAACCCCAGAACATAACAAGTGTTGGTGAGGAAGTGCAGAAATCGGAGCTCTTCTGTACTGTTGATGGGAATATAAAATGATACACCCTCTATGGAAAATAGTATGTAGATTCCTCAAAAAATTAAAAATAAAACTACCATATGATCCAACAATCCCACTTCTGGGTATATAGCTAAAAAGAATTGAAAGCAGGATCTTGAAGAGATGTCTGCACTCCCATGTTTATTGCAGCATTATTTGCAATAGGCAAGAGATGGAAGTAAACCAAGTGTCCACCAGTGGATGAGTAGATAAAGAAAATGTGGTACAGTGTGTATTAATACATATGTACAGTGGAATATTATTCAATTTTTAAAATGAAGGTAATCCTGCCATATGCTAAAACATGGGTGAACCTTGAGAACATTATTCTGAGTGCAATAAACCAGTCACAAAAAGACAAATACTGCTGGATTCCACTTACATGAGAAATATAAAGTAGTCAAAGTCATAGAAACGGAAAGTAGAATGGGGGTTGCTAGGGATGGGGAGAGAAGGAAAAGAGGAGTTGTTCAATGGGTATGGAATTTCAATTTTGCCACATGAAAAGTTTTAGAGATCTGTTGCACGACAATGTGGATACAGTTAACATTACTGAACTATACACTTAAATGGTTAACATAAATTTTATGTTATGTGTTTTTTACCACTTAAAGACTCAACAGATGTGACAATGAAGGTGTTGAAGAAAGAACTTAGTATTTTATGTTAAGTGATCAGTATTAGCTTTTGTGTCTCAGTATCTTCATGGTCATAGTTCAGTCTATAGATTCAAAGGTGATTGTTGATTTGCATATGTACCAATATGCATATTATATGTACATATACAAATACATATACATATATATAACTTTTCTTTTTGTAATTAATTTTTCAGACAAGACTAAAATTGGGCTTAGTGATGGTAGGTCTTGTTTTTCCATTTCATTTTTGCCACTCATTAGCTTCTTCATTGGAAAGCAGTTAAAGATAGTTTAAAAGCTAACCAATTTATTCCTTAAAATTGAAATAGTCTGTGTCTTTTACCTTCCGTTCATATTAGCCTCAGTTTCTTCTGCTGAATCATGACCATTTGGAAAATTGGATTACTTAGTGTAACTGAACTGTGCCAAGGAAGGATTGTGTCTTTCACTTTTAAAATCCTCTGTGACAATAGAACCACCACTTCATGGCTTCTTGCTCAAGGATTTTAGATAGACATAGGGGGTGATGTGGATGTTTTTTAGTTTGAGTTGAAGAATCTCTCTGAGAAGTTGATACATGGAAGGCAATGCTTTGTTTCTCTAGCATTTCTGAAGTTGCAAATTAATCATGTATGTAGCTCAACTAGGAGTTTACACCAAAATTTTAATAGATGATGTCTGAATTATATATCATTAAACTTTTTTCATTGGTTTGAGTAACATACACTTTAGTAGTTAGTCATACTTAGATATTTTTATTAAAATGAATGATTTATTGTTATGTATTTATGACATGATTAATAAGTATGAAAATATTTTGAGTGAAGATTTTACTTTCATTATATTAACACTTTTATTTGCCGTGAGTTTTATATTTCTAGTATGAATATTTTGTACCATTCCTGTGAAGAAAACAGTCTTTTGTTTTCGCAGGTACTGCATAAGCCGACCACAATATAAGACTTCTTGTGGTATTTCCTCATTAATTTCTTGTTGGAATTTCTTATATAGCACAATGGGAGCTGGAAAGTAAGTATATCAATGTATTGGTATCTCCAAACTACAAATTCAAAAGTAATTTGGCATTACTTTTTCTATAATGGTAGATTTTTAAGAATAGATTTTTCATAAATTAAGAAAAAACTGCTGTATTTTAGTATACGATTTTTAGCTTAAAATATATGTATGCATTATTTTCAATAAAATAAAAATGAAAAACATTACAAAATTGCAAGTTAGACATTAACATTGACATAGGTTATATTTCTATATTATTAGAACTATAAAATGAAAGACAATGTTTCTTTTGCAGTCTTCCACCTATTACTCAAGAGGAAGCTTTACATATTTTGGGCTTTCAGCCTCCATTTGAAGATATTAGATTTGGTCCTTTCACTGGAAATACAACACTTATGAGGTATGAAGATCCACTTAGAGGTAATACCTTATTTCTAGTTTTAGAAAGTAATAATGCTGTAGATGTGTGTTGATAGTAAACCATGTATCTGGCTACTGGGCCTCAACCTCTCATAGCTATGCCAAACTCGGGCTATGCCTGAATTTCTTTAAAATTGGAATAATGCCATGTTTCTTATGGAATCTGTTGCTATGAGCAAATCTTCTTATTATTTTCAGGTGGTTTAGACAAATTAATGATCACTTCCATGTAAAAGGATGCTCTTATGTTCTATATAAGCCTCATGGGAAGAACAAAACAGCTGGAGAAACTGGTAGGTGAACATAGAAGATTCACACACACACAAACACACAAACATACGCACTCTTTAGGGTTCATCTCAAAGATTGGCTGTTTTGATTCATGGGACTTTATATAAACCTTGAACACAGTCTGTTACTTTCATATCTCTTTATCCAAGGGGGAAATTATATAGTAATCTGTAGGGCAGTTTTCAATATACAGTTTAATATTTTTACTTCTTCTGATCTTTGCATGTAGAACTTGTAGAACTTTAAGGCACGTCATAAACACTACTCTAATACATTGTTTGTATTGTTTGGGTCAGTTGGCTGTGTGTGTGTGCGCGCGTGTGTGTTTGTGCACATGTGTATGCTGATAAAACTCTCTGTAGCATGGAGTTTGCATTCCCAAAAGGGAATGTAAGGATTTGAGAATATTTGGTATTAGACCAAGTGATAACATAGAACAACAGGACAATAAATTGTGAAAGTGACAAAATTCTATTATAAAAAGTCTTGGTTATAACACAGATATTAATGGGGTTGATCTCAAGGATTATAGTTATGTGCTAATTACATAATTTGTATTAACAATTTCCATTTTAAAAATTCCTACATATGTTGTTAAAGAAAAAATTATTCTGATGCTTGTTAAAAAAGTAAGATTTTATTTAAGACTGTTGCAAAAGGGACATTGCAATAGGGATGAGAGATCAGACTCAACTCTGAATACAGCAAAGACAGCTGGGAATTTATAGGTAAGGAGCAGAGTGAGGGGGTCAGTGGGTGGAAAATTACTAAGAGAAGACATCAAGGTAGGGGGATTCTTGCTAAATTGGCCTAACAGGCTTCCTGCTAAAGGGAGACCAAGGGCTCAGACATGAAGGGTTGGGGGAGTAGGGCTGAGGAACATGATCAGATATGAAGGTGGGGGGGATTCTCCCTAAAACTGGACACAGAAGCCCAAGGTCGAGGCCCAGTCAAGAATACGGCTCAAGGATTGGGCAAGAAGAGAGTCTTTGTCAGCAGAGAGTATATGGTTTACTAAGGTCAAGGACTGAGCATAGAGTAGGATATATTTCTGTTGACCTATATTGGATATATCAAGTTAGCTACAAATCAGGCAGACTTGGAGATTACATGTTGGTTTCTATACATACTAGTTTTTTGACCTTGAGCAAGGCACTTGCTGAACCCTGGTGTAGACCTTCCATCTTTCCGTATTTGTACCCACTCCATAGGATCACTGTGAAGATAAAAGGAGATGTATTTGTAATACACTTAACACCTTGTGTTATACAGAGTAAGGGCTCGATAAGTGCCAGCTTTTATTCTTACTGACTGAATTCAGTACATTTGTACGGGCCTATCTGCCCCTCTGGAAAAGATGGCTTTAAATGGTGTGTTGGTATTTTTTTCTGTTTCTAGTGAGACTGTCGACGTACCTCTCTTAGTATTAATAATTGATCAGGCAATGAAAAACTGAGAAAGGATATATTTTCTTGATTGCTAATTTTCTCTTCAGCTGTATCTAGTTTGCTTTTTATACTATCTCTTGAGTTTGAGTTTTTAAAAAGAAATTTTCAATCATATTTTTCATTCTAAAATACCTAATTCTTTTTCAAATATGCTTGTTTTTTAAAAATAGTCTCTTATTTCTTACTCATATTTTCATGTCCCCCTTTTTCTTTAATATGTTAAAACTATTTTTTCTGTATTTGATCTAATAGCTGAAATTTGTATGTGGCTGATTCTGCTGTCTCTTGATTCTTCTAGATTTCATTTGTGGTATCTTGTTTCCTTGTGGTGGATTCAGGGGTCAAACCCAAGTTTGTCTAATTTCAAATCTCAAACTTAATCATTTGCTATTCTCTTGGTCTTGGTGTTGGCTTCTTTCAACAGTCCTAGTACATTTTAGACCTATTATATGGTTAATCTTTTTTATAGTTAACATACATGATTTTCAGCAACAAAGTTATATGACAATAGAAACATTACTAAACTTTTTTTTCCCCTCTGAAATGCTCTGTATTCTTAGCACAGATTTTTTTGTTTGTTTCTTTATTTTTTCAGGTTGTTACTTTTTTTTTCTTTCTTAAAAAGCATCTGCCAAGATGAATGTTGCTGGCATCAATGTTACTGGAATGTTATCATCAAGTCTGTGGGTTTGGGGACCTTTTGTAAAAGAAAATACATAATTCAGCTTTGTCTTTTATATTAATAGTTCTTTTATGTTTATCCCACAAGATATGCCAAACATTTTTCTGGTTCAAAAGATTTTCACAGTCATTTTCCAGTTAGTAGAAAGTTATAATCATGGTTCTGTAGGGGAGAAAAAGTAGTATCTTTTACTTACTCATTGCAGAGCTTATGGCTGAGACGTCTATAACAAAAGACAGGTTAGTAAGAGAAAACCATACACATTTATTTAATATATACACAGGAGCCTTCAGAAATGAAGATCCAGACACCCAGGGAAAGCTGTGTATTTTAAGAACAGTTATCCTGAAGTATGATTAGAGGACAAAGGGTATAATCTAATGGTAACAGACTGGGAGGCACTTAGCAAGGCCTGTTCAGATTCTTCTTGGCATCCCTGTGTGGCAATTCTTATCTCTGGGGAAAGAGCAGGACATCTGTCACATGAAGGTTTTCAGGGGAGAAGGGAGAGAGGTCGGAGAATGACCTTCCTAGGTTTTATGGCCTGCTTCAGGGAAGAAGGAGTGAGAAGAATCCTAGTTTCTATGGTCCACTTCAGGAGCAGGAAGCATGGAAGAAGGTCAGAGAGACCTTCCTGCTTTTGTGGTTTATTTCAGTTTCCTTCAGCTTAAAAGACTCAGTATGTCAAGGTGTCATATTTTGGGGTATCCTGTTCAGAGCCCCATCAGTTCTGTTCATTACAGGTCATATATAATTCACCCCAATGACATTTTGTACCCCATAAACTGAAAACAGCAGTTCACTGAAAGCCAGTCATGGCCCAGTGATGATTGGCGTGAGCCAGCACCGCCATGCAGAAGTTCCACCCCTCCCTCGGAATATCACATGCAAACCAGGACCTTTTGATGTAAGGTGTAGTGTGGCATCCACGCTTAGTCCAGAGAATAAATATTAGTAAAGCTTGCTTTATTTTTTAAATATGACAATATAAATAAATGTTCTAATATTTTGTTTCTGTACCCCAAGGGGTCATCTTTTGTAAACCACTTGGATGTGTCCACACTGAAAATCATTAACCTAGAGCAGTGTTGGCAAACATTTTTTATGAATTGCCTGATAGTAAATATTCTCGGCGCATGAGGTCCTGGGACAGTCACAACTACTCCATGCTGTCCTTGGATCTTGAAGGCAGCTATGAACAATATGTAAACAATTGGGTGTGGCTATGTCCAAGGAAAACCTTATTGAAGAACCTAAAATTTGAATATCATGTAATTTTCACATGTCACAAAATATTATTTCTTTTGATTCTTAGCAGAGTAAAAACCACTTTAGCTTGGTATTGATTCCAACATCAGCTGTAGGTTAGAGGCTGGAATTGCCCATG
The DNA here is from genome assembly GCA_963574435.1 of Cheirogaleus major. Classification (NCBI taxonomy): domain Eukaryota; kingdom Metazoa; phylum Chordata; class Mammalia; order Primates; family Cheirogaleidae; genus Cheirogaleus; species Cheirogaleus major. Next base: position 20,260 of record CAUYPO010112949.1, read on the forward strand.
GCTGGGAGTTTGCCAACCCCTGACCTAGAGAATGAAGCCCAAATCCCTCAGCGTGGTGCTCGAGGAGCTGGCTTCAGAGTGGCCCCCTCCAGCCAGTCTCCTCTGGTGTTAGGCCACTGCTTGCCCTCTTCTTTGTGAAGTGCAGGCCATCTTTAGGCCTCTGTGCCATGCTGTGGATGGCCTGCTGTGGAATGTGTGGAATGGAGGATTTCTTACCTTGATAGATTCCTGTTTATCTGCTTAGCCTGGACTTAAATTGGAGGAAGCCTTTTTCTTCTGCTTGCCAGATGGGATTAAATCCTTCCCTGTCCTGCATTATCACAGTGCCATGTGTGTGTCTGGTAGAACTTTTCATTTCGTGGCCATCTTAGAACACCAGATGGGTTCTTCTAGGAAAACCTCAGCTGCCTTCCTTGAGGACTTATTCATTTGGGCATCACGATGTCTGATACTTACTTACATGCTCAGTAGGAGTTAATTTAATGAATCCTAGGTCAAAGAAATGAGGCATGAGGAATTCAGGAGACTGGAGTTAGGAAACCTCTGGAAGAGAATTTTGTTGTTTTCCATCCCCAAACCAGCATTCTTCCTTTGAAGTACTCTCTCATGACATGGAAAAGATAATGTTTACTTTTCTTCTTTCTTTAGCTCATCTTTTTTCCTCGCTCCCCTGCCCCCTTCCCTCCCCAAACACACACTCATCTGCCCCTGTGGACCAGGCCTGCTCTACTTTGCATCAGAACCCAGGGCATCTTCCTGCTGTCTCCTGAAGTCTCTCAGTTGACAGTTTTTCAAATTTCTAGATGTTACGTGTTCCTAAGCACAGGAAATAGTTTTTATTCAACTTTACATCTTAGCAGTACCTTACTTGTTGCTTTCTACATTATAAATGATTAGTACAAGGTTAAGAACATCTCAGAATCATTTGTTACCTGAGTCATGACTACTTCATATCTCTTTTAATGGAGTGTGGACAAAACTCTACGTCTGGGAGTATAGAAGTAGCCACTGGAGAGGATGTCACATGTATTTGTAGAATATGATGGAAAGCCACACAATCCAGTTCTTAGGCTTGTGTCCCAACACTACATTATGATTAGGGCCCTAGGAGACAGCAGAACTAGACTCCTAATTCCTTTTACTTGTCTTTTGCCTACTGATCATAAGAGGATTTCATTAGAGCAGTGCACGGTTTTTTGTCATCCTAATATCAGCAGCATCTAGGTGGAACAGGAGGATAGATTAAGAGACAGATCAGTGAAATGAAAGGAAAAGACTGAGAGTAATTAGAATATGAAGAAAATATGCTGTCAAAGAAACTCTGGGTATAGAGGAAACATCAGCTATATAAATTTAAGCAAATTCCCCAAAGAAAATGTAATCTATTAATAAAGTATAATAAAATACTGAAAGGGCTCTGGAGAGAGTAGATTTAGAAACCACTACTCTGGAATTTTAAAAGATTTTTGAACAAATGTCCTATCCAACTTTAAGATTTTATATAATACTATAATTTTATTAGAAATTCTCCTTTGTAGATCTTTTGACGATCTGTACTTTGTTTTATTTCTCAGTAGTCTGGTATCTCCTGAGTTGTTCATGACATATTTAAATGTAATGATTTGATGTGTATGTTCACCAGTTCCCTTAATAATCTAGGATGTGTGGCACAGGGTCCTAGTGACTTTTTTTACCTCTTTGTTTAAACTTCCTCCAATATACATCCGGTCTTTTTCACCTGAAGAACTGGATAGACTACTTATTTTCCTCGTTTAATTTTTTTTTATTTATTTTTTATCAGGAGACAGGGTGGTTGCTGCAATTTCTTCAAGTAAATTTTTATAATTTATTTTTCAAATTTTATTCCTACTTTCATTTTCCTTTCAGAATACTTGACTCCTCACTGTTTCCTTTTCTGTGTGTGTTTCCTGAAGGATAATGAATCTGCCTACTTCTCCTGGAATCTTCTTGTTTTCCGCTTCACTATTCCGCCCCATTCGTTCAAGCTCTGCTCCATCTCTGAAGTATTCCCCTGCAACTTTAGCCCTGGAATCCTCCTAATTTCTGATTATTTGCATTTATCATTTGGCATTCAGTATATGCTACCCTTTGTTATGTTTCATCTATTTTATGTGAATGTCCAGCTCCTTGACCACAGGGACTGTCCTGAATCGCCCTTTGATTCTCTGTATGATGCCCATGACCTCCCACGTGCTACCCTGTAAATTCTGATTGCATTCAGGCGGAGGAGTGGTCAATGTGTAAAGCAAACACGTCTTTTCTGTTCTCTCTTATAGAAGAAAGAGTTGCAGGAGTAGGCTTCCCCATTTCTGTCTGGGATGTTCAGTAGTGAAAAACCATTGTCCGTTGGTGCTGCTTGTTTAAAAATGCTTGGAAATGTCTCTCCTTTTGTTTAAATTATTTTTAAGGACTATTAGGCTTGTTGTTCACAATGGGCTTTATATTTTCCTGGGAACCACACTTCTTGGATTTAGTCACTCCCCAGTGTTTGCTGACATGCTCCTTTCCACTTGTAAACTGAGACCACTCATAGAATTAAAAAAAAGTCCAGAGATTTTGATAAAATTTACCTGTTAATATGAGTTAAAGTATTTTTTTCAGAGATATAATTAGTCACAATGAAAGTTTGTGCTAAAAGTTGCCAACATTAGCTATCCCTTCATATAACTTCAAAGTATTGGTGTACTTAGCCACCAACGTTTGTTGGTGGGAAGTCCGGATTCATTTTTTTTCATCAGCTAGCTTGAAGATTATACTTATGTTCACGTATTTAATTTTTGTTCTTCTAGTGGGTATTGCAATTCATTACTCTTGCTTAACAGAGAATACCTATGTCTGCATCATTCCTACCTAACTCACATGTACCTTTACCATGACCATTGCTACCCGCTTACTGCACCACCTCAGCACATCTCAGGGGGATGGTGCATTATTATTCTGCTTTCCTCACCACTGGGTTTCTCCAATTCATATTACACACAATGCCAGATAACTCTCTTTAATGTACATTGCTATTAGGGAGCTCTAATGCTTGCTTAAACTATAAACCCCTTAGTATCTTCCCAAGCCAATATAGAGTGGCCTTCCCCTCCTGTCCTCCATGGACCAGTTGTATTTAAAAGATGTCAGGGGTTGAAGGGCCTTGCTTGGTGATGTTAGGTTGCTGTATTATTATAGCTTCTGAAGCTGTTCTTGTCTTTGAAGGTGTAAAAATACATTCTAGTGAGTTCTTCTAGAGTTGTCTAGAGGTCCTCTGTAGATGATCAAGCTCTACAGGACAAGCTTATAATAAACAAATTCAAAGAATGTCAAAATGTTAATGTATTAACTTAAAGTGAGAAACACAGGGTGTACCAAAAGTCTGGATACAAAGGAAAAATTTTGTAATGAATATTTTTAAAATAAAGGTACATTTAGCTACAATTTATACTTTCCTTATGTATGGTGACTTTTGGGACACTCTGTATAATACCAAATGAATCAGAATTCTCTTGTTGGCTACTCAGGACAACTCTCAACAGTGCCACAGGCCAGCTGATTCCTATGGTTTGTTCTCCTTTCTCTACACCGTATGGATCATGGCTCTGCATGTGGTAGTGCTTGCTTTGTCACTTAAGTTTCAGATTTTTAGATATCCTCAAGTATAGACCGAACTTCATTCTGAATTTAGCTTCCATCAGTAATGCATTTATATGTCTTCTCATACACAGAATTACTTTCTTGGATGACTACCTTAATGTATTAAATGCTGTGTTTACTGTCTTTTATTTCAGAGAGTATCTTTTTCTGACTTTGTCCTGAAACTGTGGGGGTGCCCTACGGTAGGCTTCTCTGTACCATCATACCTGATATTCTAAACTATATGACGTGCTGTTCCCTGATTATATCTCTTCCTCTCCAGTGGTTTTGTTTTCTCCTCATGCTCTTTCCTTTGTCTGGATTGTTGAAATCTTGCTACTTAAGTTCCATCTTGAATGCTACCGCTTCTTGATTTCTCAAACCTGATGTGCTCTCTCCCCTTTGAATTCTATAACCCCTTTGTGACACTGTCTTGTTCTACCTTATATTAAAGTTATTTGTTTCATCTTCCCTACTAGAGCACCTTGAGGTACTGTGTATCACTTGTTTTTTGTTTCCCTACAGTATCTGATATAGTTACTAGGTGCTCATGAATTGAGTTAAATTTTCCTGTTAACTGTAGACCAGTGGCTCTCAAAATAGCCAACAGTAGCACCATCTGGTACCCTGTTAGAAATGCAAATTCTTGGTCCCTGCCCCTAGACCTGCTGTGTCAGACACTCTTAGGGTGGGTATTGGCATTTGCTCTTCATTCTTAAGTTTGAGAACTATTGCTATGGTCTGTTTAAAGAAGAGTATCCAACCTCTTTTTCAAGGGCTGGGTTTTCCATTTATAGGAAATTCAGTGATTTTTAAATTGTGCTCAGTTGAGTCCTAGGGATTGTACAGAGGTGCCTCATGGGCTCATGGAGGGGAAGGGTGGGCAGCTGGATTCCCTACCTCTTTTTTAGCCACAGCAGCTCTGCTTTGACCCCTTTTTATGGACTAGCTTGCCATGTAGATTTTCTTTGCAGAAGGAGCTCCATGTCAAAAAAGGTTTGAAAAGTATCAATCTAAATTAGAGGTTGGCAATGAGCCAGGGGCCTGTTTTGTAAATAAAGTTTTATTCAAACATAGCCATATCCCTTTGCTTACGTACTGCCTATGGCTGCTGCTTTCATGCTGCAGTGGCAAAGGTGAGTAATATTAGTAGTGCCTATGACCCACAGCCTAAAATATTTACTGTCTGGCCTTTTAGGAAAAAGTTTGCTGATCCCTAATCTAAATCAGTCAGAATGCTGTTATGTACCTTGAAGTAAGGAGAAAAATCATCCCTGAGTATCATAAGCCCATAAACATTATAATAATATATATGATAATATATACATTATGATCTATATAATTTATAGATTTTATATATTATATATAATAATATATCATAAGCTCATAAACATTACTCCACAGAAGAAAAATCACCTCATGTCTTCCAGAAAACTTGGACATGGTAAATGAGTGTTCGTAGCAGACAAAACAATGAGAACAGACTTTCTTACCTATCTCATTTGCCCCTGGAATCCTGAATATATTCTAGGATGTTAAAGTAATTACTATTCATAGTCAAACTAAAGAAGTTTTTTTTTTTCCTTTTATTTCATCATATAATGGGGGTACAAATATTGTTAGGGTTACATACATTGCCCATACTACCCCTCCCCCCCCCATTGCAGCGCTTCAAGTGTGTCACATCCACCCGTGGCGTGAACGGCAAAAATGGTATTACGCTACACTTTCTCCGTGCGCCGCCCCCGGCCCCGGGGGGGGCTGGGTTTGTAGGGGCAATGTATGTAACCATAAAAATATTTGTACCCCAATTTTATTATGAAATAAAAGTAAAAAAAAAAAACATCAAAGTAAAAAAAAAATAAAAATAAATAAAAACGAAGAAACC
>CAUYPO010112951.1:0-81660 GCA_963574435.1 Cheirogaleus major
ATTTGCCCAGGACTGAGGGGTCTCCTGGGAAGTGGGACTTTCAATTCTAAAGCTAATATGCTTTTTCCCCCAACGCACCCCCCGGAGGCCTGCAACCCTCTTGCAATTCCACCCTCGGCTCCCCAATCCCATCACCCAGAAGCCCACATAGTGATCCCACTTATGAGGTTTGATCCTGCCTTTGTGCTCTCTGGGTCTTTGTTTGACCACCCCTCAGTGCTGCCCCACCCTCACAGGTCAGAGACAGGGCCTTGCACGGGGGCAACCAGCAGATGCACCCAGTTAATCACCCCCTTGTTTGGGGCCCAGGCTGCTGGACAAGGGTTGCAAAGTCCTCAGAAATGGCTGCTTGATGAGGCATTAAAGACTTTCCCAACAGCCAAGGCAGGAAGTGACTTTGAAGGTACAATTGGCCTCAACTTGGCCCACCTCCATCCCCTAATTAACCATGAAGCATGAGGGTTCACATCTCTTTAACTTTGTAATGTGTCTGCCTCTCTCTGCCCTAGTGGGAGAGTTCCAGGTATATGTGGGGCAACTGAGGCATTCTGGAAGGTCACACATCACAGGCTTCTCTGAGCCCATCCCATGCTCGCTCAGGCACCCTTAGTGGCTCCTTGTTGTCTGAAGAATAAACTACGGCTTCGTGACACCAAAGTTCAAGGCTTCCTGTCATCCAGGTTCGTACCTGATGCAACGTTCTGACAAATAGAGCCCCCCGCGGTACACTGCAGGTTCCTGGCTCTGAACCTTGCCTGCTCTCTTCTGCTTCTCAGAATTCCATCTCCTCCAGCTCCTCATGTACAAATCCAACACTTCTTTCCGTGCTCAGCTCAAATGCCACCTCCTCCAGGAAGCCTTCTCAGATGCCCACAAAGGTCTTTTCCTCTGAATCAACTTTGGCTGTGTCTCTTGGCACCTCTGTCATACTCGAGTCATTCACACACAGATGTTCGTTCTCCTGACTCCTGGACTCTCATCATCCTTCTTTGACACCAGGATCCCGGGCCTAGCCCTGCTATGGGTTGGCCCCATCTTTTATGCCCAAGAACTCTGTATTTCAGCCATTATAAATGTCTTGCCAGTCCCCTAGAGAGCCATGCTCACTTAAGGTTCTGGGCTTGTGCCCATGCTGTTCCCACTGCCTGTAATGCCCGTCCTCCAGGTCCGCTTGGCAACTCATACCCTACATGAAGTATTAATACTATAATTAATACTATAGTATTTAATACTATAATGTCACTGTCATTTCCCAGCCCCAGATTTACCTCCCAGCTGCCCCAAGCTCCCCCTGTTGCCAAGGGAGCACCGACCACCCTGTACTCTCTCACCTCTTTCCATCTCTGTCCCCACACTGTACTGGGGACACCTGGAAGGCACCTTCTATACCCTCATCTTCCCATCCCTGGTGTCTGACAAAGGACCTGGCCCCAGGAAGCACCTAGAACATATTTGTGAATGAATGATTGTGCTTCGAAACTCTAAGCCATGGTTCCAGATGTAGCAGGTGGCTCACCACCTCCGCAAGCCTGTCCTGACTTACTGATACTTTATCCTGCGCTAATAGCTGATCACCTTTGCTGTGTGGCCTGGGGAAAGTCACATTTCCTCTCGAGGTCTGTTCATCTGTAAAGTGAGGGCAATGGGTGTGATAGAAAAAGAGGGCCCTGCAAAGTGTCCCTTTTCTGATCCTGGTTCCATGGTGCTGTGCTGTTTTTAGCTGAAATTCTTCCACATTTATGTGTCTTGTCTCTTCAGATGGTTCTTGAGGACATCCTTCACCCTCCAGCCCAAGCCTCGCCCCAGGCCGGGTGCCCCCAAAGCCCTGCTACACACCTGCTGAATACGTATCAGATGGGTCGTGGGGATGGCGGGGTGAGAGTCCAAACACCATGCATGCCACAGTTGCTACATCATCAGGGACAGTCATTCTTCCCCCAGGTGCCATGGTTTTTAAAAGTCTTCCTTGGATGTGTTCCAAGCTGTTCTCTCTAACCCTCATGGCTCACTAGGAGGTCCCCAGTTCCAGAAGTTCTTTCCTGCCCCTGAGCAATGAAGTCGTTGCCTCCCCCCAGACAGAAAGACATCGGCTCCCACAGGGAAAGGACTGACAGGAGGAGGCTTCACAACACCCTCGAGGGAATCCTGATGGGAAAAGGTGGCGTAGGTGTCCTGCCGTGGTGGGGAAGCACAGTAGGTTGGTAGGTGGCTTAGCGTGTGGCTTTAGCATCCCACTGGCCAGAGGCGGATGCCCAGCTCCACCCTTACCCACTGCCCGGTCTCGAACAAGGGCCTTAACTTCTCAGCCCTCATCTGTCAAAGGGAAATCAGAATCATTCCACTTTCAAAGGGCTGCGGTGAGGGTTAAATGGAAGAAAAACGTTAAAGATCTGCTATATAGCTTTTTTTTTCATTTTATTCCATTTTTCCATCTTTCAATCACATAGCCCGATTTTTATCCAATTTCCTGTTTTCTCCCCTCAGTTTGTTATGTCTCATGAGGCTGAGGTTAATGACACAGAAACCATTCCCTTCCAGCTACGTCTTACACATGGTAAACACTTAATAAATACCCACTGGATGAACGAATAAATATAAATATCTGCAGGAGGATGGGGGAGGCATCCTCCTCCACATATTATTTGACTAACAATAATTCAGTGCAATCATTTTCAATAGATATACAGCCACTATTATGTGTCATTAACTTTAATAAATTAATTTAACACAGTCCCCCCCCCCAAAAAACCCTGTGCATTAAGTATGATGTGTCCCCATTTTCCAGCAAGGAAACTGACCTTCCCCAGGCTGCAAACCTGCTAAGTGACCAGGCTCTTATTCAAGCCCAAGTCTGTCTTTAACCCCATGTTCCTAATCACTCCCCACAGTACTATGCAAAAGAAGTATATCTTTCTGTTTCATAAGTTATATATGTGCATGATTGTAACCTCAAAAAAAGGCAGAAAAACAGAAAGAATAAAATTTCAACCACCAAAAGGCATCTTGAGTTTAATGCTTTGTAATATTTTATCAGATATCTTTTTCTGCATATAGTCTTGTGGGCTTAGTTTTTTATTTTGTGGGTTGTTTTTGGAGCCATAATCATACAGTATAAGCAGGTGCCTGTCTTCACTTAACATTATGTTGAAAGTGTTTTTCCTTTATTCTTACATACTCTCCACATCCATCATTTTAATGATTGCATAATATTTCCATCAAATGGACATATAATTTACTTATCATCCCTCTATTGTTGAACACCCGAATTGCTTTATCTGTTTTTCCATTGTAAATGATACTCTGCAGAACATCTTTGTGCGTAGACTTTTGCGATTATTTTCCTAGGCTAATTTTGATTCTTTCCTTAGGTTCGTTTCTAAAAGGATGAGATTACTGGGTCAAGAGAAATGAGCATTTGTAAGGCTCTTGAAAAATATAGCGCCAAATGTATTTTCCCCAAAGACTTTCATATAAAAAAAAAAGGAAAGAGGGACAGAGGACCAAAGGAAGCTAGGTGGATACAGGACATTGACAGCCACAGGCAAGGAGGTCCAGGGCCTGCCCTCAGGACAGCTGTTCGTGGACCAGGCTCTGTCAAAGCAATGCGATAGCAAGAAGCAAAACGATGGTGCTTTTACTTCTCAGAAGGGGAAAAAACAGTTGTAGATACTGCATGTGGATTAGAAATAAAGAGATTTTCAATCACTTTAAGGGCACAGCGGGTTTGCTTTGCTATAAAGTAACAACACATGGAAATCAACTCTTACCAAACAAACCTCCCACCCTTTAACAGTCTGCCGCACCTCTGAGTTTCAAGAAGGAAGGTCTAAGTTCCAACTTTAGGTGGGTCATTAGACAGCCATGCCTTGGTTTACCAGCCTGCCTTACCTACCTCCCAGGGGTCATTATGAGAAGAAATAAGCTTATGTATGTAAAAATCCTTCGTGAAATTTCAATCACTTGTATGATTTGCTGGTCAAAATTAATTTCCTATTCATTACCATTTATAGTACGGGGACTTTTGTGCCTATACAGAAGGCATCCCTGCATAGGTTTTTGAAATGTTTTAATATGTAGTTCCTTGGAAATAGTCCTACATCGATTTATAAAAAAAAAAAAAAAAAAAAAAAAAAGTTGTAGTATTAACCTTTACTGGGCAACTTGCATTTGTAAAGCAAGGCACAACCCAACTTCTCTGCTCTGAGTCTGTGCAGGGACAGCCTCTACCCCCTGTGCCCCTCCAAATGCCCCACCTCTAAGGCCAGCTAAGTCTGCCGACTCCGATGGCCCTGGAGTTGGGCTGGACTGTGACGATATGACTGGGCCATGTGACTGGGCTGGCTTAGCCACCGCGGACCTCAGCTATAGCCCCCTCCGGAACCTCCAACCCTGAGTCAGCCCTGGAGGCAAGACACGAATCAGGGCCATTCTGTGCAGTTCAACCCAGAACCAACGGCTGGACAAGGGTTGGAAAATGATCTTTCCTTCATTCTCCAGAGGGCTGTTGCAGAAAGGTGATCCTTCCTCTGCCCAGCAAAATCTTGGAAGACTCTGGGGTTTGGCAGTCAGTCAGCATAACGAAGCCAGCCCTGCTGAGAACACGTGTAATCCAGCATTTTAAACCTTCCCGCTTCTTCCATTGGCTTCCAGCCACCTTCTTCATGTCCATCTCCGTGGACAGGTAGGGAAGTGACAGGTACACAGAGATGGAAGAGACCTAAAGGTCATCGAACCCCTCCCTTTGATTTGCAGTTCAGGTAATGACATCCGGAGGGGTGGTGCCACACTGCCCTTCATCACCCTAATATTTAGCGCGAAGTTTTCCGGAACTAGTTGTGCTCCAGCCTCAGTGTGTGTCAGAGGCAGCTGGGAAGCAGGTTAAATGCATATTGCTGGGACCCCGCCCCCCGCATCTCCTGCCTCACACTCTCTGAAGGTGAAGCCCTGGAATCTGCCATCCTAACAAGCCTCCCAGTAATGCAGACGTACCCCAAAGTCAGAAAACTACTGAATGGTAAGTAGGACTGCAAGACCCATTTACCGTTCAGTGCCCAGACCTGTAGTTGTGCAGCTGACGCTCCTAAATTAGTCCCTGTCTGTTGCTTTCACTCCCTTCCCACCTCCTTAAACACACACACACTCACACTGGGCCTGTTGTCGTTGTAGAGGTAAATAAACAAGCAAGTTCAAATCCAGAGGGACCTCAGTATAACGTGGCCTGGGCCTCTCAACAGATGATCGGTAGCTTTGGGAAATAATGCAAGTGACAGCACTTGTGAGCCCTCCTTTAGCTTCAGAAGGGAAACCTGGGCACCTGGAAAAGGGCTGAAAATACACTCCGATCCTTCAGATGACAGCAGCTCACCTGCTTGAAGATACCAGTTCAATGGGGTATTTCACTCCTGCGCAGTTTAATAGCCTATTCTGCCCATTAATTTCTTCCTGAGAGCAATCCCAGATGGGCACTATATTGACTCCTGATGAGTCATTCATTGGCCAGTAAACTTTATAGAGCATCCCAGGTCACCAGCCCTGAACAGCAGCATGGACTGTGGGGACATCAGGCTCTCTGATAGCAGGGCCTGGGGAACCTGGACAGGGTCCACAAAGAGCCCCAACTTGGGGCGAGGGCTGGGAAACAAGGCCTGTGAGCGGTGGTAATATGCCCATTCCCTAAAGGAGACTGAATCCCATGGAAGGGGAGCTCTGGGAAACAGTTACTTCCCCCCAACTCCCTGCCACGAACTGTCAGGAATGATGATTAGGAAAACAGCACCAAGCATGTCCATGTTTAACATTAGGTCCTGCCTGGATTTGCCAACACAGAGTGAATCCCTCTCTCTCTTTCTCTCTCTCTCATGCACACACACATGCATGCACATAGACACAGCTATATGTCTCGGGTGTGTTTGTGTAGCCACCTGTGCCTACAGCAAAGGCTCAGCAGGGCGGGCTGGTTGGATCTTTGAATGAAGCGTCCAGAGATAACCCAGAGAACTGAAGTCCAGCCCCACCTCTGCAGCCAACTGTGTGAGCAAATCGCTTGGCCTTTTTGGACCTCAGTTTTCCCATCTGTCAAATAGGTAGGACTAGATTAATGGTTCTCAACCTAGCTCTAGGATTAGAAGCCCCTAGGGAGCTTTTGAGAGCTACGAATACTTGGCCCCTATGCCAGAATAACTGAATTCCTAATCTCTGGGGTGAGCCCAGGGCAACTGTGGTTTATAAAATCACTCCCAGGTGGTTCTGATGCATGGTGCGGTTGAGAACCACTGCCCTGGGTGACCCAGCCCTGCTGTTCAATTAACTTCACCATTTATCGTGGAGGAGACAAGATCAAGAGAACACGGAGTAGTTGCTTTCCTCCCGATGCCTGAGCAGAGAGGCCAAGGGCAGAAAGGCGCAAACCATGCCATCTGGGATTCAATTTCACTTCTGAATTTCCAGAATAGAAAGGAAAGGATGTCCTGAATATAAAAATCAGACAAATAAAGAACCCAGAGCCCTGGGTTTGGGGTTTCTTGGTAGAAATATTCTGTCAAGGGACAGAAAGGATTTCCTCTTTATGGGGTTCAGCCTGGAGGGCAGGGCTGAGCTAGGAATCTGGAAGGGTCCACAGGAGCCTGGTGGTTGCAGGGAAACCTTCCCCCTCCACCCCCTATGCCTAATAACACTCTCCAGCACCTTCCCAGGCCTCTCAAGAAAGGAAACTGCAGCAGGTTCCAGTTCTGTTTGTATAAAATATCTTATTCCATTCATTCTAAGTGAAATATTTCAACATCTCTGAAATAGACATGTGACTTACAATGGATGGCCTCTTACCATTAATCGTCAGCATATTTTTTTTCTTAACGGTAGATGCAGAATAATGATGCATCTTACAGAGGTTAGCATCTTAGATTTGATGATATATGGTAATGTCTCTGGTCCCTTCCAACATAAACTTTCTAAAGATTCCATAACTGCATGATTCTGTGGCCTTTGGTGCAGACCCTTTATCTTCAAAGAGGACATTCAAGGAGCCCCAGGGAGAGGCGCCAATTCTCACTGGTCCTTTGCCATTCAGGGTTGTGCCCGGACCAGCGGCCCAGCTACACCAGCTTGTCAGAAACACAGGGTCCCCGGCCCTTCCCCAGATCCTGCCAACCAGAACCTGCACTTGGATAGGATCTCCTCGTGATTCGGCACATGGAAGTTTGAGAAGTGCTATAATAGTTCACACTCCCCCTCCACCAAACACACACACACACACACACACACACACACACACACACACACAAGAGCCTGGCTTACTATCAATAAGAATTTACAAGGCCCCATTTCCTCCTGCGCTTGCATACACTGTGAAGAACGGCCTGTTTCGAGTGGAAATAGGAAGGAAGATGGTGAGGACAGAGGCACACACCGTTCCTTTGCAAGGCAGAGGTGGGGCATGCGGATAAAGGCAGGATCAGGGCTGGGCCCAGACAAGCACTTCCAGCACCCCTCACCCTTACTGACCACTGACACCTCCCTCACTCTGCCCCGCCCCTTCCAGGGCCTCCCCCTGGGAGCCCATGGTCCTCCTTGACCCTCATGCAGAGAACCCACCACCTCACTGGATCCCTGACACCCAGTCTGGGCCTGGCTGCTCACGTCTGCCCCTGGACCCCACCCCGAAATCTCCTTGTGTCGTCTTATTTCCAGCCCCAGCAGGACTCCCCAGGGCCCAACACCCACCCATCCTTCCATCCATTAATTCAGCAAATGTTTCCCCCAAGCATCCGCACAGCCTGGGACCTCACAGATGCTTAACACGTGGCCACACCCTCAGGAGCCCACGGCCTGGTGGAGGAGGCTGCCCAGCGTGTGATCTGGGTATGATGCCTGGTACTGAGCGCTAGGACAGGGGAAGCGTGGGGTGCTGTGAGAGTCTAGAGGAGGGGCCCTCACTCAAATGGGGGTCAGGGAAGGCTGCCTGGAGGAGGTCCTGTCTAAACTGCTGTCTAAACTGGATTGGTAAGCATTTGCTGGGTGAAAAGTGGGAGAAAAGGCATTGCAGGCATCGTGAACAGCCTAAGAAAAGGCACAGAGGCAAGAAGCAGCTAGTAAGCAATACCCATTACACAGCGTGAAGCCTGGGTCAGACAGTGGAGAAAGAAGAAATTGAGAGGCAGGTGGGGCTGGATCAAGCAGAGCCTGCAGGCCAAGTTAAGGATTCGGACTCTAACCTGAGGAATCATTTCTTCCCCAACTTCTGTTCTGTTGTCCTGCAATGCATGCTAATGAGGGCCTCCAGGGTGTCCTGCACTAGGTGAAGTTGGCGTCATGAAGAACCACCAGGCAGGCTCTGTTCCCAAAGACTCTGCGGCCTCTGGGACAGATGGAAAGATGCCATCTCCTAGACAGATAAGCGTTAGCACAGGGCTGCGTCCACAAAGCACCCGGTAACCAGATGGGAAGTGAGGCAGGAGTCTAGAAGAGGGAGAGTGGAAGGACAAGCCAGGAAAGCTTCCTGGAAGAGGCAGCACTTAAGATGCATATCAGAAAATGCAGCCATAATATAGGAATATGGAGTGGACGGGGGAGTGAGAATTCTCAGAAGACTGGAAACCAAAAGTGACTGCTTGGGAAAGAGTAGAACCAAGGCAGGAGAGGAAAAGACAGCAGCTGAACCAAGAGGTGAGGGGCTTCACTGGAGTCGGATGAGTCGAGTGGCCAGCACTGAGTAGGGGAGGACATCCAGCCACCAGGGGCAAATCCCACCTGCCCAAGGCCAGGCATTTGGCAGGGAGGGATTGCCAACGTCATAGCACAATCATGACATTCAAGCTTGTTAAACCTAGGAATGTAACTCCCTTAGACACAACTGACTCTCTAGCATTGTATTCTTGGGGCACTTGGAGAGGGGTGAACCACCCCAACATCATCCCTGGGGACTGCATGTAGGACAGCCCTGACCCAGGGCTAACATGAGGTGGGGAGAGGGGAGGGGACTTGCCCAAGGCCACGTGGCCAACGGTGATGGAACTCCCCGAGCCCACGTGAAGTGTGTTGAGAATTCCTCCTGCTCACTCTATATCACGTCCTGAAATAACAGCACCTGCGTAACAAGTCACAGGCCTGCAAACGGCCCTTCTCCCCACGCCGGGGCATAATTGATCATGCCCATTTCTCATCAGGGTCAATAAAAAAGGACATCTTACCCCAGTTTTTATATCTGAGTGATGGTTTATGAGCCAAGCGACTGAAGTCTAAATAACGAAGCTGTGTTTACTTGATGAATGAAACGCTGGAACGCCTGAGACGCCACATTTGCTAAACCTGCACCATAAGCTTTTCTGTAATGATAAATTCTCTGTGGTGTCAGGCAAAGCTGCGAGCCACATGCGCCCCCAAGGACACTCTCCTGAAGAATTGTGGCTTGCACACAGGAAAAGCTCTACACATCGATCTCCCTCACATGACTGCGCTGTTAGTGGTCACATCATAAAATTCTGGAATGCTGAAACTGGAAAAGCCCTTAGAGACCATCAAGCACTGCCCCTTGCTAAGCAACCTCCCAGTTTTACATATGGGGAAACTGAGGCCCAAGGAGGGAAAGTTGCCTTGCTAACTGGCTTAGCAGCAACAGAGTCCAGGAGTTTAGTCATTTGAGCCCCAGCTTTGGGCTAGCCCTGGGGAAGAGAAATCAGTCCCCTATGTCATTCACCAAAAAGCTCGAAGGCTAGCAGGAGGGGGGCAGGCCAGGCAGTAAATACAATGAGGTGTTGCAAGTGTTGGGGTGAAACTCAAGCCTGGACACCAGAAGGAACGGAGGGAGATGTCTTGTTGGCAAAGGGACACAAACGGAGCCTTGCAGGCTGGGTAGGTGGTTGCGGGCTGACAAGCAGGAAGAACAGTCCAGGAAGAAAGGCAGAAGGGCAAAGGCAGAGAGACTGCAAGAGCCTGATGGTTGCAGGGGCGATGAGAATAGAGATGGGAAGGCCGATCGTGGAGAGTCTTCTGAAGAAAAGGAGCTGGGTTTTATCAAGGGGGACGGTGGTATGATTCGGTCTGCATCTTAGGAAGATCAGAGGCAGGTGAGATTGGAGGGGGGTACACGGGAGGCAGAGGGCCAGTTAGAAAGCTGTTGCGGTATTCCAGGAGAGAGATGTCTGTCCCAACTCGTGGAGAAGAGGTGACACTTGCATTGACTTGGCGGGGGTGGAATCTTGCTCACACACCCAGTGGAGGCTAAAGGAGAGGAAAGGGGTCAAGGTCCTTTTATAGAACTATCATGTTCTTCCTTCCAGCCCCCAGCAAAAATAATATATATGGTCTAATGATTAAGAATCCATATAGCCAATGTTCTTCAAGTTATAAGCTAAATTTCCATGTACCAGCTATCAGAGATGAATTACAATATACCATCTAATTAATAAAAGTCACCCTGCTGACTCAGAATAGGCTGCCACCTGGGATTTCCTGAAGTTGGAGGGTTTGAATTCTGTTAAATAAAGTATTGCCTGTATTAGATAGGTGAGGCTAACTGCTGTAACAATCACCCTTTAAATCAGAGTGGTTTAGCATAAATCAGAGTGGTTTAGCATAGTCCAGTGTAATGGGCAGAGGGGCTCTGCTCCACGCAGTCACTCAGGGATCCAGGCTTCCTCCAGCTTGTGTCTCTGTCTTCCTCTAGGTTTTCAGGCCCATCTCTCTTTAGCTATGAGCTGGGGAAAGAGAGAGGACATCCCCTCTTACCTGCCTCAGCCAATGGGTCCCACATCATTCCTACCCCATCTCATAGGTGAGAACCTAGTCACATGCCTCACCTAGATTCAAGAGGGACTGGGAAAGACAGTCAGCCCAGGAAAATGAGACCTCCACTGCTGGAGCCTTCACAGTCTCTGCTACACTGCCCTGGTTTATCTGTGCAGTGAGTTCACAATTTAGCACATGGCATTTTCTTAATGAAGATGCCCTGGACACCCACTGGAGCTCGGTGGGCAGGATTTGCCCAGCCACCCCTGATCCAAAGACCCTCAACAAGCAGAGGTGCCTCATACCCCGGAGGTCACCAGGCACACATTGTGTCCCCCATCCTGTGTGCTCTAGCCTTTCTGTCCCGAGGACAGGGCATCGCTCTCCACCTGCCAACCTCTCGATGCCAGGGGCTTTTTGTTCTCTGCATGTTCCTCCTAATAGATGGCTCTTCCCCTCCACGTCCACAAAAGACAGAGGCTCCAAGGCAGTTGTCAAGAATTACTGCAGCCCAGAGAAAGGACTGGGAGAATGAGAGTGATTCATCAAGAAGACTTATAAGCCAATTGGGCAACTCGTGATCAAAGCTGTTTAGTTACCCAAAGGGATAGCAGGATAAATTACGGCCAGAAGAATTAACAATTACAACCTTGGCATCTTACATTGTGAAGGCTCATTCCAATCACCTGTCACTGCATCTTTAAAGTTTAGAGGGAAATGTTTAGGGGTGCCTGACTCTGTGCGTTTCTGTCTTGCTTTGAACAACAGAAGGATGGATTCCTAGGAAAGAGGGTGAAATAGGTATTTATAAATGAAATCTTTTCCTTGGGTACTCTTTGAGATCTATATTTTTCCGCAATACCATCTGATTTCTAGCAGTCCTCGCACTGTTTCCATAATGCGGGCTCTGCTCTTTCTCTCTCCCCACTAACATCACTGTCAAGTGACTAATGACTCGTAAACAGGCATGGCAGCGTGCACATGTAGCTGCCACTTAAAGGACCCTGGATAAACCCTTTGTGAAAATCATGGATCCTTGAATAATTGAAATAATGCCTGTCTTGACCCGAGGTTGTGAGTTTTACAGACAGGATTTTCTTAAGACAAACAAAATTTTTCTGACTTTGTTTGCCAATGATAAAGGACAGGATCTCTGCTTATTGAACACTGGCTGGTGGTCATATGGGCAGTGCGCTATATTCTGTTCATATATTAGCTCATAAAAACCTTCCAAGATGGAGAATAATATTCCTATCTCACACAGAGGTAGCTGATACTCAAAGAGGTTCACTAACTTGCCCAAGGTCACCAAGCTAGTGCATGGCAGGACTGGGAGTCGAAAGACTTGGATTCTCATTCAACCCTGCTTCTGACTTGCTAAATAATCTCAAGAAAATCACTTTGCCTCTGTGAGCCTCAGTCTTCTCATCTGGAAGATGGCAATGATATGTCTGTCCCTCGTTGAGAAGGAAAGAGGAGAGCTTCAGCGGAGCATCCTGAGACCTGAAGGAATCTCTCAATGGGCTCTGATAAAACGTGGGCAGTGGCCACTCTGGTATTAGACGAGGAGGGCTGCCTTGGTGTGGGGGCTACAGGACAGTGGTGCTGGGCTTCAGCATCAGACTGTCCAAGTCTGACTCGGCCGCTTACCAGCAGTGAGACCAAGGCCAAGTTTCTTCATGTCTCTGACTCAATTTCTTCATCCGCATAGCAGGGACAACAACAGTGCCTACCTCATACCTGATCTATGCAAAGTGCCTGCACCAGAGGGTGTCGCCCCAGGGGTCCCACCCAACCCTCTCCCACCCTCTGTCATGGTATTTCCATCTGCCAGTCTCCCCACCACCAAGGGGGAGGGCCCAGGGCCATGGATCAATCTCTAGGAGTGGGGCGAAGGGCTTAAATGGGGGCTATGTGTTCCTCTTTGAAAGCTGAGCACCTGGGACTTCCTCATGGTCTAACCATTTGCATCTGCTCATCTGTGATGTTAGACTTCTTGGGGAAGGTTCACTTCAAAGACCACTTATCAGAGCAGCAGGAAAGACATCTGAGCATTTTGTAGTTGAAGTCAATATTGCTTCTGATTTCTTATGCTCTTTCCAAAGCACCTGAGTTGGGGAAGAGGGAAGCAGGGCAGGCAACCTAACATTTTTTTTAATTTATTTTATTTTTATTTTTTTATTTCAGGGTATTATGAGGGTACAAAGATTTTGGTTACATTTTATGTCTCTGCCTCTTCCTAGCAATGACTATATAGCAGATCCTACCTATGCATTAACCTAGAGTGGACACCATGTGGCCACGGTCATCCACAACCGGGATTTGACACCAGTTCTGGTGGGTCCCGATCCAGATTGTGGTGTCTTGGGCACACAAGAGAAGGGATGCTGCCAATCAGTTTTGCTGACCAAAGCCAGCCCTCTCTTCCCACATGTCTCCAGCACGGAGGTGTGTCCTCCTGAGAGGCAGGTGGGGATGGAGGAGTGGCCTCTCCATTTGGATCCATGATCTGAGGAATTTTCCCAGCAGCCACATTCGGATATAAAGAGAACCTCAGAAGAAGACTCGGCAGGTTACATCTTCTCAGTTGCAGTCCCCAAGGTTAGGCTCCAGGTCTTCTGTCAAGGTCTTCTGGAGCCAAGCAAATTAATCTCCCCTACCTGGTTCAAAAAGCCTTGCCGGATCCTTGGGACCACTAGGGGGCAACTGTGAGCAGGAACCGGATTGCCCAGCAGGGCCAAAGAGCTCAGGCATGAGGACTCCCCTCCCTTCCCTTCCCCAGACCATCCCCCCAGAGCCAAAAATCCACAAAGGGGGAATTTTCCCCAGGTGCAGCCCTGGAGAGGAGGAGGACATTTGGAAGCTCCTGTTATATGCCAAAAGCGTGGTAGATGCCTCGGTCTATGCGTTCATCCATTTGCTACTCTCTCTAACCCTATAAAATAGAGACAATTATTCCAGTTGTATAGATGAGAAAACTGAGACCCAAAGATGTTTTAAAACCTGCCCATGGTCCCACAGGCAATAATAACAACAGCTTCTATTGACTGAGCTCCTTCTCTGTGCCCGCCGCCAAGCTGAGCCATTTGCAAGCACGAGTTCATTTCCTATATTTCATCAGACCCAAGGTAGCACGACAACCGGAAAGTCAATGTTATTTTATGTGACAGCAGGAAAGAGAAACACTAGCAGTTAAACTATAACACAATGCCAAGAGGCCACCGATGGTAGGTGTTACAGATGTGTTAGGATGAAGAAAAATGTGTGTCTTATAACTGATGAACTATAAAAATTGTCAAGCGGTGAGATGTGTGCTGTGGTTCCCAATTTACAGATGGGGAAACTGGGCCAGTACGTGAGAGAGCTGGACCCCAAACCCAGGTCTGCCTGAGGCCACAGCCCAGTCTTTTAACCACACTATGCTGCCTCCAAGTACTGACTAAGAACCTGCTATGTTCCATTGTGCTAACGCTATCCT
The DNA here is from genome assembly GCA_963574435.1 of Cheirogaleus major. Lineage (NCBI taxonomy): Eukaryota > Metazoa > Chordata > Mammalia > Primates > Cheirogaleidae > Cheirogaleus > Cheirogaleus major. The sequence goes on from CAUYPO010112951.1 coordinate 14,201, forward strand.
AGGCCATTCTGTTCAGCCCCATGGCAAACCTGCAGAGGGTATTGGTGGACCCCTTCTGCAGATGGAGACACAGCTGAGGATTAGAATCCAGGCCTGCCCGATTCCAAAGTGCATGCTCCTTGCATGGCACCACATGGTACCTCGCCTGCCCACACCATCTTTTCCAGGAGCCACGTGCTGTCCCGTGTGGACACTGATGTTGCCCCATTGAGTCCCCACTGGGAAGGTAAGGATGCATATCCTTCTTAGGACCGAACCAGGAGGGCAGGGAAGCATGCAAGAAAATAATACCTGGAACCAAACTGTCCCCTCCATGTGAAATTAACAGGCAGATCTCACTCTGCAGCTACACCCCACAGTCCAGGCTAGCAGGCAGAATCCTATACCAACGACACAGACCCAAACCCAACCTGGGACTCCAGGCCCTGGGAAGGGACCACAGAACTCAGGCAGAACCCCTGTCCAGGGGGCCTAGGGGCACTATTCAAGTGTTTAAGACCCAGGGAACCAGACCCGGGGCAGGTTTCGGGGACTGGATTCCACCACTTGTGTAATCTGCAGCAGGTGACATGACCTCTCTTGACTCAATTTCCTTTTCTGTAGAGTAGGGGCAATAACCATAACTGATCAGATATGTGCATTAGGATGTGTATGGACCATCCAGAGATTGAGCCCCTTACTTGGAAATTAGAGCTTCAATATGAATTTGTGGGGAAGGAGGACACACTTCAGTCTATGACAGGTACGAATGACTGGGAGCTTCTGAAGCAGGTGGTATATTTATCTTTCCATTGCAGTCCTTCCTAATGACCAAAGCACTCATGATTATGTCTGTAAAGGGCAGTGTCTGCCCAATTCCCCTTCAAAGTGTTTCAAGATGCGCCCCATAGACTTTAAAACCAATGCTGGCAGCCACACAAGACCACCAGCTCAGCCATACAAAATTGAAATCATTTAGTGAAAAAGAAGATTTTTTAAGATTATAAAGTAGCTCTGACTCACGTAAGGCATGTGGCCCAGTGCACCAAAGATTGCAGCGTTTCTGGAGTAGGGTGGAGGGGAGCCACCATTTGAAGGACTAACATATAATGATAGATGGGTTTTCAAAATTTGAATGAGCCCCCCATGAAAATTAATTATTTGGGGAATTGTGGAACACATTGTGGCATTATAAACTCCAAAACCAGGCAACCAGCCTAGGTAGGAAGCCGGCACCCCAGTTGGTGCAGAGCTGAGCTGCAAAGATGGGACCCGAGAACTCACCCTCACCTCTGCGAGCCAAGTGGCTCAAGAGCGTAAGCTTTGGATTCCACATCCCACCCTTGCAGAATGCCACAAAAGCCACACGTGTGTTAAGCCTGTAAACATCCACCCTTCCCCCACTGAAAAGATGCAGGAAGGGGACAATAAAAGGTGAAGGTTACGGTAACTGCTTGGTGTGCAAGGACCTTCTGCTAGGCTGCCTCGGGCCCAGAGGGACGCAGCAGAGCCTTAATCACGCAGTGTCGCAGGCACAGGGAAGAAACTCCCCCAGCTCCTGAGCATGGACTCTGGGGTTGGTTCTGCCCTGTGGGACCCCCACCCCCGCAGAAGAGTCCCAAAGGGACAAAGTGACTGGGGCTCATTCTGATACCTCTGCCAGGCCTCCAGATGCCTCCCTGGTGGATGGAGTGCCAGGCGTGGAGTTGTCACCGTGCTGCGGCTGCCGCTCGACCCCTAACTGGAGAATGGATGTGAGGATTAGCTGAGGCTGCTCCTGCAGGGACCCTCACACCGCTGGCCACGCAGGCATCCCCTTCCCTCTGCATGCAGGGCCGAGACCTGAAGCTTCGTGCTGGGTGGGCTGAAAACGCTCCTGCCTGGTTCAGAATCTGCCCTGGAGCTTGTGGAAGACTCAGGTGGGGCGAGGAGTGGGCAAGTGGCCAGAGGGGAGGACAGGAGTGGGAGGACAGGAGTGGGCAGGCTTCCCTTCCCTGTGTTCAGCTCCCCACCACACACACCAGCACCCACTCGCTCACACTCCCAGCCTGGACAGAAGCCACCCTGGGTCAATGGACACCCCTTCATTCCCCACCCAGATGTACGGAAGGTGGATTTGGAATGGAACTAGAGCCAAACTTGTAGCAAATGCATTAAGGTGTGCTCCACTTTTAAAAATACCCATTAAGTGAACATTCTAACCTGGACCCAACTTCCATTTCAAATATAGTCATTGAACAAAAATAAAGTAATGAGGCCCCCATTCCAAAAGAGGTAGTGAGAGAGGCCAATCCATGACCCACAAACAGACTCCTGACCCCACTCCCAATCCCCACTCATACAGGAATGTCTCCGTTGCAATGTAAATGTAATATGTGTTAAGGGGAAGAGTGGGGGGACAGGGATCAAAGACAGGTGATTAGCCAAGGAGCAGAGGGAAGCCCCGCATGGAACTGCAGTTCCGGGAAACAGCCTGCTCAGGGCTGCCCCTGTGCACCGTCTGGAGGCATCATTCGCACCTTAGTCCATGTGAGTAGAGTCTCTTGCAGATGTGCAGTACACGCCCTGCACACCTGTACCCAGGAGCTCTGAGATAGTCCCATTTAGCATAGAGAAAGGTCACTCCTGCCGGCCTCTACCAGACTCTTCAGTTGAGGGTAGAAGTTGGACTGAGACGTTTTCTTAGAAAGATGGAAATGTAACCAGAAAAAGAAAGGGAGGAAGAGAAAGAGGAAGAGGAGGAGGAGGAGGAGGAAAGAAAACGCATTGCGGAGATGCAGTCTAGAATGCGGTTGCCACTTTCCAGCTTACGGAGCTGAGAGTGCTGGTCAGAGAAAGGGGCTGGAGGAATCAGGAACCCCCCAGAACTATGTCCTGAGGACCCGGCAGCACCAGCAAGTCAGGTGGTGGACCTGCCTGGGCCCTAGACAGAAAAAGACAAAGGTGCACTTAAGGCGCTAGCCGGGCCCGGAGCTGGAGGGGCTGAAGCAGACCTGAGCTCTGAGAGGTGAAGTCCCGGCCCCACATCAGCCTGCAAGTGGCCAAGCCAGGCCTGCGTGGCGCCAAAGCCCCAGCTCCTTCCTGTGTGCGAGGCCGCCTCCCCACCTGCATCCCTGGACCACGTCTCCTCTCCCGGTTTCAATCAACAAATCGCACACCAGGGCAATTTGCTGAGAACACGCTTCCAGCGGTCCCAACGGCACTTGCCCAAGACATTGTGTCCCGGTGAAGATGCGATTAGAGTGGAGCGTCGGCACGCACAGACGCACTAAAAACGCTCTTCTGCTGAGGCAGCCTGTACACTGCGGAGTAGCAGGGAGGGCGTGAAGTTAGTAGGGGCTTTGCCCGCTAGTGATGTATAGTCACTGCGTGCGTAGGATTCACAGTGACAATTATGAGAATTGTTCAGCCGCTCAAATAGTACGGTGTCCGAGTCATTCCCTAGGCACCCAGCACGGCACCCGGCCTGACACTCACCCATAAGCCAGCCTTGCCACATTGCCAGGCCCCCAACTGGGCCAGGCCTCTTTATACCTCTGTGCCTTTGCTCATTCTGTTCCCTCTGCCCAGAACACCCTTCCCACTCCTGATCTACCTAATGAATCACATAGTCTTTCTAGACTCAGCTCTAAGTGATCACCTCCTTCCATAAAGTCTTTTCTGAATCTCCCCCCGTCCCCCGTGACCCCACTACTCCGTCTATACTTTATTACCCACTGTAGCACTTGTTGGTTACATACGTTGCTGTTCTTTCTAGCCAGTAAGCTCCAGGGGTGTGTAAGGACCCCATCTTTTTCATCATCATAGCCTCAATTCCTAGCACTGTTCCTGGAACAGATTAGGTGCCTAATAAGTGTTATTATACATGTGGAAGGTAGGTGGGTGGGTGGTGGATGGATGGATGGATGGACAGATGGATGGAAACAAAACGGCAGAGGCTGCATCTGCTCCATGACATCAAAGCTGAAAGGATTCTTGTAGGGCTGCAGAGGATGTCCGGAGGCACCATGGCTCAAGGTGAAAGTCATGTTAAAATGAGACAAGTTATAGTCTTTAAAAAAAAAAAAAAACTTCTTGCTTTTTTGCATAACTAATTCACATTTTCTGCTCCTGTCACATTGTCTCCCACTCGTAGACATTTTTGCAATGGATATGAGCTTATTATTTTATTAGTCACAAACCACGGGTAGTTCACTTTTTAAATTAATTTTTGTTGCCCGTTGAAGTGCTACATCAGCTACTACTGCTACTGAGTTTCCAGCCAGCGCAACAAATCACCGTGTGTGATCCCAGCGCAGGCGCAGGGCGGGCCTGCGTGCTGATGGGGCGACTCCCTGCGTGGTCCGATGGTCCCAGGGCCAGTCAGGGGGCTCCTTCCTTCACAAGACAGCAGGGTGTGGGTATGGCTGCTGCTCCCGCAGGGAAATCATGTTGAGCACATTCGGTGTTTTATATAATACATAATAAGTTTTGTCTGTTCTGGGTGAATATTTAGCCATGTGTGGTCTGATGGTTTCTACGTATGAAGCCTCCCAAAATGGAGCATTCCCTCTCATTTCCAATTTCAGTCAGATGGCAGTGTGTAGATAAGTTCTAAGGCCGTATCTGTGATTGATTGGTGATGTCTGCCCTATGGCGCGGACAGGGGAGGGGGAGAAGTCATGTGGTTTGCCTTAGAGAGCAGCCACCACCTAGAGTGTACTACCCTCAAGATGATCCGTTCTGAACTCGGATGCTGCAGATGAGAACGCTAAGTCTCCCAGAGGGGGCAGCAGGTTAACAGCAGAGCCAAGACTGGGATGTTCCCCTGGCGCCTAATCTGTAGCCCTTCTGTCAGACAGACCCGGGATGGAATTCTGCCCCTGCCACTTCTTAGCAGTGTGGCATCGGGCAAGATACTGAGGTTTGCTCATCTGTAAAATGGGGATAATATTCACCTGCAAGGTTTCTGTAAGAACTAAACTGTTCAATGAATCAAATCACTATTTCCCATGTTGGGGTCTGAAGAACACATGTTCCCATCTCTCAAATCTCTGCGACGGCCTTCACCCACCCTCCCAATAATTGCCTCCGCTTCCTGCGGCCCCCGCCCCGCTGTGGTCTGTTCCTTCTCTGGGCAAGGCAGCGCCACGTGGTTGTAAAGAGTACAGACTGCTTGGTTCCAACCCCAGCTCCGCCACCCACTCCCCATGTGACCAGGGTCATGTAACCTCGCTGGGCTCCAGTCTCACCAGGTCTTGTCAATGGAGATAATAAAAGTACCAATGCCATACGGGCTGTCAGGAGGTTGCAACGAGTCAGTCCTAGTAAAATGCTTAGAATTGGCGCATAGTAAGGGGTCAATAAATATCGGCTGTGTTTATACCATCTGTTAGTCTAAAGTCAGTCTTTTGGGCACTCTGTAGTCACCCTAATCTCCCAGGGTCATTGTGAGGATGAAAAGAGAAGATATTTTTAAAGTACCTTCCCCAAGCACCAACTGGCAGGTGTTATTATTGCTCAGTCTCTCAACAGTGACTCCTGCTTAGTCCTGATCTCTTCCTTTCCGATTTGACCTTGCGGGTTGAACCCTCACTGAAGCCAGGCTGGGCAGGGGGAGGGTGCCGCGCTGCCTGCAAGGGACAAGTGTCCCCTGAGACCCCATTGCTGCTTCTGTTACCGGCTGATTGGTGGGTTTGATTTTAGTGTTTTATTTGATTTTCAAATTGTTTTAAAGGGGCACAATATAATCATTTGTGAACACACTCGAATCATTCAGCAGGATGCAGTAAAAACATCAAACCGAAAATGATGGCCCAAAAAGCACGCTGATTTCTCCTCCATCTAAGTTGGCAAGACTGAAGTTGGCGCTTGTAGTGGAAGGTGGGAAAAAGAGGGGAGCTCACAGGCTCGAGGCTAGAAACAGGGGGACCTCACAGGGCCACCTGATCCCAGAACCTGGGCCTCTCAGAGCACAGTGCCCCTTACAGATGGGACGCAGAGGCCCAGAGAGGTTGAGGGTCATGCCCAAGGTCACACAGGAAAACCTGGCCATTGGCTAGTCCGGGACTCAGATGTGATCCAGTGCTGAGCCTACCTTAATACAGAGCCCGTGGGGACCAGCATGGACCCTCTACTCCTGCCTGGTTTAGAAGGGACAGTTCTATGTACATGTCCTCTGCACTTGGACTGGGGAAAGGCAGGGTGAGGAAATTCACTTATTCATTCACTTATTCAACAAAGTATCAAGCACCTACTATGTGCCAGACCCCGAGGTCCAGTGAGCAGGAAGAGATATGGGTCTGTCCTGAGAGGGGGATGCCAATTACAACAGACAAGTGGGAACCAGCCACCAGACTGACACCTTGAATGAAGGGCTTTCATAAGCGCCTCCCTAACCTAAAGACTTGGACTCAACAAACGCGTGTAAACACTGTGCAAGGTGCTTCCATGACCCTTGTCTCATTCAACCCTCAGGAAGTCCTAGGAGTTGCACATCATTATCTCTGTTTTGCACTTAAGGAAACTGAGGCCCAGAGTAGTTAGGTAACTTGAGGAAGACCACACAGCCTATCAGTGGTGGTGCCAGGTTCTTCCCACTCCCCCTCAGCTGTACGTGCTGGGGGAGGAAGCAAAGAACAGGCCCCAGGGATCTGGGGATATACCCCAAGATGGTAGCGTGAGGCACTCAGGCAAACAGGAGCCCCTCAAGCGCAGGTACCCTGTTTTGCTCATCTCTCTAGCCCCAGTGCCTGGCCCTGTGCCTGACACAGCCTAGGAGTTAATGAAGTGCTTGGTTCAACTGAGCAAGACCACTGGGCCAGCTGGGCTAACAAAAGCCCTTCTGAGGCCCCCAACAGAGTAACAGCCCAGAGTGCACCCCCATTCCCGCTCCCTGCACCCCCAGAGGCCACCTCCCTCAGGCTGAGTATTGCCTTGTCGAGGCGAGCTTTGCTGAGCAAGCCGATCGCCCCTTTGTGCGTTCTGAAAGACAGCTTGCAAAGGGGATTGCCCGCCTCCACTCTCAAGGTAGTTTTTCCTGGAGCGAAGGCTTTCTGCTGGCTCAGAGCCAGGGTCACACCGGCCTTGTCTTGATCAGTTTCTCCAGACAGAGAAAGGGAAGAAAACACGTTCTTAGCCAAATATTTAGACCAGACAAATCATCTGAGAGCAGCCCACCCACTTACCGCCCACTGTCTCAAAGACCTCAGAGACTGACTCAAAGACCTTGAAAACTCCGAAGTTTATCAACTATCTGGTCCAGACCCCTGGCTCTTTGGAGCAGAAAGGTAAGGCTCAGAGAGGTGGCAGTTCCTGCCCCACCAGTGCTCTTAAAACTCTGCATTGCATTGCTGTCACCATCACGAAGAAGTGGGCAAAAACCCTGGATACTGACTTTCCTGTCAATAACACGCAGACAGAGATCTCAGAGAGAAGACTTCAAAAGTCACCCAAAACAAGCGGCTGCCACAGATCATCGGAGTGTTTCTGCGTTACTGATGCAAAGGCATCGCCAGGTGCACTCCAGCCACTGCCCACTGGACTCCAGGAACTGACTGCTTGGGCGGGGAGAGAGGACAGCAACACCAACTCAGAGTGCGACCGCGGCTTCAGTGTACTCGGCGTCTCTCATGCATCACGCACGCTTGGAGATGCTCCATCTCGTTACACAACAAGGAAGAAAAAATATCTTAACATCCAGCTTTAGAATTTCTCTTAAGGAGGAAACTGCCTTTCTTTGGGAAAATACTATGATAAAATGAGACTCTATGGGAAAAGATGTTCCCAACTGCCAAGACTTTAGAATATGATGAAACTGCTTAGGAGTATGTTTGCTTTTGGGGTTTGTTTTGTTTTTGTTTTTGAGACAGGGTCTCACTCTGTCACCTGGGCTAGAGTGCAGTGGCGTGATCCTAGCCCACTGCAACCTCAAACTCCTGGGCTCAAGGGATCCTCTTGTCCCAGCCCCCGAGTAGCTGGGACTACAGGCACGAGCCATAACACTCGGCTAATTTTTCTATTTTTTGTAGAGACGGGGTCTCACTCTTGCTCAGGCTGGTCTTGAACTCCTTGCCCCAAGCGATCCTCCCGCCTCGGCCTCCCGAAGTACTAGGATTATAGGCGTGAGCCACCGCGCCTGGCCAGGAGTATGTTGATTGTGCTCCTGGAAAGGCAGGAGACCACATGAGGAGAAAGAAAGGAGAAAAGGATGGGGAGGGGCAGCAGCAGGTGAGTCGAAGGAGCAGGAAAGTCCAGCGGAAGGTTCCGGTTTGCTCTGATGTAGCCCCTCCTCCAGCTCCCTCTGACATCTTCCGTATGTTCTAATGCCTCAGGCAAGTGGGCTTTCTGAAGTTTTGTGTCGGGTCCAGTTGTCAGCCGAGGGTGGTAGCTGGGTTACACGTACCCTACCGTGTCCCAAACTCACAGCACCCCTCTGAAGAAGCTACTACCTCAGGGTGATTCTCCTGAGAAGGGAAGGTCAGAAAGGCTCAGCGATTTGCCCAAGGTCCCGCAGCTTAGTGAGTGGCAGAGCCGGGATTCAAAGCCAGCTTAGCCTTGAGCACAAAGCACGTGCTCTTAACATGGGCAATCCCAGCAGAAGACGGGCCAGGATCTCAGCCACGTGGGTTAGTGGGAGAGGGGAGAGATTTGGTACAGGCAAGCATTGCTGACACAGGCAAAGAGCTGGGTGGGCGTCAGGTGGGTGTCAGGTGAGCCAGGTGCGCAGCCAGTGGCTATAAGACAAGCTCAGTGCGTATCACTCCTTGTCTCCTCTTCCCTCCTCCTGTACCTTCCTACCCTTTCCGGGAACAGAAACAACACATTCTTCCACAGTTCCGTCCTCCTCCCAGCATTCACTCATAGCACCCTCCAAGCCAAGCCTGAGGGTGTGGGCTGGGGACATGAGGAGGCAGCGGCCAGGCGTGGCTGGACTCCCCAGGGCAGCTGTGCTGGCTGCAGCGCCACCTGCTGGTGCGGCTGGGAAAGCCAGTGGTTGAGGGACAGCAGGAGGATGGATGTCCCCAGGCAGGTTGGGAGCAAACAGCAGCTTCTCTCTATAAAATGAAGGCGACTGTTGAGAGAAGCGTCAGTACAGTGGAGCGATGAAAGGCAAGCACCAGGGGATTCAATCACAAAAGTTCTGAGTTCCTTGTTCCGTTGGTAAATTGGAGCAAGTATCAAAGCCCCCAGTTCCGTGGCGCAATGGAACAAGAGCAGGGGAGGGAGAGTTGTCAGGTATAAGCAGGAAGGCCTCCAGGCTCGGTCCTGGGTGTCTCCTCTCTCCCTGGGCTAGCTCGCCCCGGTTCCCATGCACTGATGACTGCCACACTCACGTCTCTAACCCAGATCTCACTCCCGGATCCCCACCCACAGACCCAGCTGCAGCGTGACATCTCGACTTGGATGTCTGAATTGGGCAGGGAGGGGCCTTTAACACAAGAAACCCAACTCAAAATGATTTAAGCCAAAAGGGGCAGCCATTTGCTGGCCTACAGAGCCAACTTGTAAAGAGAACACAGGTGGAGCGGAGCTATTTGTTGCATAAAGGAAAGGATAGAACAACATGAAGGAGTTTGTAAGGAAAGGGGGATGAGAACTAAGTCTTGGTGAGCACCGGCTCTGCTGGGCTCTGAACTCACCTTATTTAAACAGACAAGGAGACTAAAAGCTGGGTCTGGTCAACAGGGGTTGTGTAGCTTACCCAAAGTCACACAGCTAGCCCGGGAAAAGAGTGGAGTTCGAGGTTCTGTCTGGGTCATTCCCCTGTCTCTAATTCTCAAATGAGAATAATAGATTTGGAGTCTATGATTACACAGAGGGACTTAAGGAACCCTGGAAGTCATCTCATCCAACTGTCTACCCAATGCCTGAATCTCTCTTCCCATCCCAAGTCATTGTGTAGCTTCTACTTGAACAGCCCTGGTGATGGGGAACTCGCTCCCAAGATAGATATTTTATTATTGAATTATACTAGTGGATTAGAAAGTTCTTCCTTATGTTGAGCCAGAATTTATCCAATGCACATAATGTGCCCGCCACAGTGCTTGCAACATCAACAAATGTTATTATCATCCCACATCCCTTATTACAACTATTCTCGTCTCTATCCTTCCCCTGGGATGCCAGAAAACAAATTCAATTCTTCTTGACTGAGACAGTCCTTCAGATATCTGAAGACAGTGCTTCAGTGTCCCCCTGAGGCTATGCCCGCCCAGGATAAACAAATACTCCAACCCACTTTCAGACGCTCATTGGTAAGCAAGAGTCAGTGCTGAATACACTGTAATTTTCCAGCTGCTGTTGCATGCGAGCTTCAGAGAAGCTGATGGGACAAGTGATGAACCTGCCACAGCAGAGTCAGCGTGGTTTCTGAATCACGACCTCTGCAACCAAAAAGGGGGAAGTGACTGACCCCGAACAAACCTTGGCCCCTCACCACAGCTTCACCAGCTATGGTCATTGTCTGCCCATTGCAAGAACTTGTTTTAGCAGAAGAAAAAGGAATGCCCACCCAAAGTTAATTTTCATCATTTTAGATGCTGGCCCCTGCCAAAAGGCATAATGAATCCTCCCACGTCCAGACTGTGTGTTTATGCATCCAGAATTAAACCATATAGGGGGCCCCATCCATTCTAAATCATAGAATAGCAACCCTCTAATGGGCTTTGGAGGTAATCTACCCCCAAATCCTTCCTATTTACAGATGGGAAAACTAGGGTCCAGAAGGGACCGGTGACTTCTTCAAGGTCACATAGGAAATCTCTGTGAAAGTCTGGTCAGCTCATAAACTGAAAAGAACAAAGGTATGAGAGTAAAGCAAACCCTCATGGCAAAGGAAGAACAGAGCAGTTAGATCAAAAAAAAAAAAAAAAAAAGGAAGAGATCTAAAAAGTTCTCCTTGGAGTGTCTCTCCATCCCTCCCCTCGGTTTCCATGCTGTGTGGGGGCAACATGGTACCATGTGACAAGCCCAAGTTTGGAGCCAGAAATCTGCTGGCTCTGTCGCTCACCAGGTATGTGATCTCGCACAAGCTACTTAGGCTTTCTGAAACTCTGTTTTCTCATCAATAAAATGGGAAGGGGGGCACCTCAAAACAGTCCTGTGAATATTAAATTAAACCAGTACAGAGGCTTTCAGTTTCCAGTAAGGGTGGAGTAGCTAATAACAGAGTAACCCTCCTGGAAACAGCAATCAAACTCTGGGCAAAATACGTTAAAACCAGTACTGACTAAAAAAACCAGTACAGACTAAAACCAGTACAGACTAAAAGCAGGCACAAACTGGAGGGTACACACTTATTTACCTGACCTCTCCCTCCAGGGCATTTCAAAGTTCTAAGGGAATTCTAGGGATGGAGCTCACCCAGATATCAGCAGGCATGAAGTTAAAGAGCCAGAAATTAGAGTTCAGGTTCCCAGAAAGACTGAAAATCAGGAGGGAAAATCCTAGAAAGGAGGAGAAGCCCCTAAATTTTTACATAAGCATCCCTAAAATCCTAGGCTGAACCCTGAACTGCATATGGATGGAAAGAGACTTCAAGAAGCCCAGCAGGAAAACAGCAGTTGAAAGAGCTGAGCAATAATTTCAGCAGCCACCACTGCAGGGGAGAAAGACTTTGTACTTTAAGTTCTGCCACATTAGAAAGACTTGATAAACAATTCAGGCTTTCTATTGAAACCCCAGAAGTGTCGTTCCTTCAGAGTTAAGATAATGTCCCAAGACCAAGGGCTACACCCCAGGACTAAAGGCAAAACTAAAATATATCCACCTTTAAACAAAGCCTTAAAAAGTGCCTACACAAAATCAATGTAATTCATCATTAATTGAACTACCTGCTAGAACAAAACTCTACATTATTCGAAAGAAGATAGCCTATCCAGAGTCACTATAAAGAGTTATCCACAATGTCCAATACACAATAAAAAATGACTCTGTCTTCCAGCACACAATCAAAAACTACTAGACACACAGAGAAAGAGTGGAAACATGAAAAGAAAAGGAAACAATCAGCAGAAATAGATCTACAGATAACCCCAGTGTTGGAATTGGAAAACAGTAACTTTATAATAACAATGATAAACATGTTAAACTATCACAGGAAAAAAATGTAAATAATGAGAAACATTTAGGCAAGATACAGAAACATTTCTTAAAAACCAAATGGAGGCTGGGTGTGGTGGCTCACGCCTGTAATTCTAGCACTCTGGGAGGCCGAGGTGGGTGGATCACTCAAGGTCAGGAGTTTGAAACCAGCCTGAGCAAGAGTGAGACCCCATCTCTACTAAAAATAGAAAGAAATTAATTGGCCAACTAAAAATATATAGAGAAAAAATTAGCTTGGCACAGTGGTGCATGCCTGTAGTCCCAGCTACTCGGGAGGCTGAGGCAGAAGGATTGCTTGAGCCCAGGAGTTTGAGGCTGCTGTGAGTGAGGCTGACACCACAGCACTCCAGCCTGGGCAACAGAGGGAGACTCTGTCTCAAAAAAAAAAAAAAAAAAAAACCAAATGGAAGTCCTAGAACTGAAAAATACAATATCTAAAATTTACAACTTGTAGTATGGGATCAGTAGAAGATGGGATACAAAACAATAAATGGATGTCAAACTTGAAGACAGGTTAGTAGAAATTATCCAAATGAGACACAAAGGAAAAAAAAAAAGACGAATGAAAGTGAACAGAGCCACAATGACTTGTGGAACCATATCAAGTAGTCCAACATGGGCATAATTGGTATCCCAATGAGGAGAGACAAAAAAAGACAGAAAAATAATTGAAGAAATATTGGCTAGTATTTTTCCAAATTTGTTCAAAAAAATCATTCCACAGATCCAGGATTCTCAGCAGTCCCCCAAGCAGTATAACTACAAAGAAACCCACACCTAGGCATGATAATGCTTTAAATCCTGAAAGCCAAAAATGGAGAGAAAATCTCAAAAGCAGCTAGAGGGAGAAAAAAAGACATAATATATGCAAGGGAGCAATAAAAGGAATTATGACTGAGTCTCATCAGAAACAATGGAGCCAGAAGACAGAGAAATAAAATCTTGGAAATGCTGGAAGAAAACACTTAACGACTTATCTACAGCCAAAATATATTTCAAAAATAAAGACAGGACTAAGACATTGTACATATAAATGAAAACTAAGAAAATTTGCCACAAGTAAACCTACTCTATAAGAAATGCTCCAGGAAGTTCTTCAGCCTGAAGGGAAATCACATCAAATGGAAAATTCAGATCTACAAGAACAACAATGAAAAATTAAAATGGTATATATGTAGGTAAATAAAAAAATACAAGCTTTCTTTCTTTTGTTAGCTTCCTTAAAAGTCAATGGGTTGCTTAACATGAAAAATAATAACAGTGTATTATAGTGTTTATAGCAGATGTAAAAGTAAAATACATGACAGCAATACCATAAAGGACAGATGTAAATAGAATTGTATGTGAACTTGTATAATATTAATTCAAAGCATATTGTGATAAGCTAAGGATTAATATCATAAATCATAGAGCAACAACTAAAAATAATAATAATACAAAGAGGTATAAATCAAAATCAGTAGAGGAGATAAAATGAACTACTAAAATAATACTCAATTAACCCAAAAGGTGTCAGGAAAGGGTGGGCACAGTGGCTCACACTTGTAATCCTGGCACTATGTGAGGCCAAGGCAGGAGGATCACTTGAGCTCAGGAGTTCTCTAGCAGCCTGAGCAAGAGCAAGACTCTGTCTCTACTAAAAATAGAAAAAAAATTAGCCGGGCATGGTGGCACATGCCTGTAGTCCCAGCTACTTGGGAGGCTGAGGCAGGAGGATCACTGGAGCCCAGGAGTTTGAGGTTGCTGTGAGCTAGGCTGATGCCATGGCACTCTAGCCCAGGTGACAGAGCAAGACTGTTTAAAAAAAAAGAGGGGTGTCAGGAAAGTGAGAACAAAAGAAGAAATAGCAATGGGACAAACAGGAAACAAAGAACAACATGATAACTTCAGCCCAACCATATCAAGAATTATATTAGGTGTAAATAGATCAAGCCCTCCAATCAAAAGGCAGAGATTGTCAGATAAGATAAAACATCAATAGTCACTGGATGTACCTTAAAAACACACTCAAAAAAAGATGAACCTTAAATATATAAAGATTCTGAAAGTTGAAAACTAAAAGAGTGGGCTAAAATCAAAGTAACGGACAGAAAAAGATAAACAATAAGCATAATACAGCTGCTATATCTATATAACTCAAAGTAAACTTCAAGACAAGAATATTGCATGAGATAAAAAGGGTTATTTCACAATGATAACAGGATCGATTCATTAAGAAGATGTAACAATTCTAAATATGTATGTGCCTAATGATACGTTTCAAAAATAGACAAAGCAAAAATTGGCAAAACTAAAGGGAGAAAGAGACAAATCCATAGTCATAGAGATTTCAACACTCCTCACTCAGTAATTGATGAATAAGTAGAAAAAATATCAGTAAGGATAATAGAAGATTTGAGCAACATTATCAAACAATTTAACCTAATGGCCTTTTATAAAATACTACACCAGCAGTTACAGAATACTTTTCAAGTGCACATAGAATATTCACCAAAATAGAACATATGCTGGACCACAAAATAAATCTCAATAAATTTTAAAGGGATGAAACTATGGGAAGCATATTTTCTGAATAAAGTATAATTAAATTAGAAATTATTAACAATAAGAAAAAATAGAGAGAACACAAGTTACCAATATCAGGAATGAAAAAAACATTACTATAGATTCTACAGACATTAAAAAATAATAAGGAAATATTATATACAACTTTATATATTCAAAAATGTAGATGAAATTAACACATTTTTTGGAAAAAAAACACAAGTTACCAAAACTAGCACAAGAATAAAATAAAAAATCTGAATGTCTCTATATCTATTAGAGAAACTGAATTCATAATTAAAAATCTTCACCCACACACACACAATCACCAGGCTTAGATGCCTTTGCTGGTAAATTCTATCAAACATTTAAGTTAGAAATGATACCAAGTCCACACAAACTCAGAAGATAGAGAAAGAGGAAACACTTCATAACTCTTTTTATGAGATCAGCATAATCTCAATATCAATACTTGGCAAGGATATTACAAGAGAAGTAAATATAATATCTGTCATGAACACAGGTGCAAAATATCCTCCACAAAATATGAGCAAATCAA
Organism: Cheirogaleus major; assembly: GCA_963574435.1. NCBI lineage: Eukaryota > Metazoa > Chordata > Mammalia > Primates > Cheirogaleidae > Cheirogaleus > Cheirogaleus major. The sequence goes on from CAUYPO010112951.1 coordinate 29,367, forward strand.
ATGGAGCAATATATAATAAAAAAAATAAATCATGACTAAGTGGGATTTGTCCCAGAAATGCAAGATGAGTTTAACATCTGCAGATCAATCAATATCACTCACCGTATTAACAGAATAGAGACAAAAAACTGTGATCATCTCAATAGAAGCAGAAAACACATTTGCCAAAACATAGTACCCATTCATGATTAAAAATTCTCAGCAAATTAACAGAAATAGGACAGAACTTCCTCAATTTGACAGAGGGCATCTAAGAAAAATACATACCTAACATATTTAATGGTGAAGTAAGGAACACTTTCTTCCTAAGATCAGGAAGAAGGTAAAGATATTTTCCCTCTCCACTTTTTTCCATTATAGTAGAGTTTCTAGCCAATGCAGCAAGGCAAGAAAAAGAAATTAAAAGAGTAAAGACTAGAAGGGAAGAAGTAAAACTGAGCAATAAAAAAGAATGAACTACTTATATATGCAAGAACATGAATGCATCTCAAAAGCACTGTGCTGGGGGAAAGAAGCCAGACACAAAGGAATACGTATTGCATGATTCTATTTAGAGAAAATACTACAACAGGGAAAACCAGATTATAATGACAGAAAGCAGATCAGTGGTTGCCTGAGGGTCGTGAGGAAGGGAGTAACTGCCAATAGGGAAATTTTGGGGGTTCAGGAAAATGTTTTGTCTTGATTAGGGTGGTCATTACGAGAGTATATTTATAAAAACTGGAATTATACATTAAAATTGACATATTTTATTATATATAAATTATATCTTAATGAAGTTGATTTCAAAAGGAGGGAGAAATAGATACCATTAAGAAAATGAGAAGGTAAGTCACAGGCTATGGGAAGCATAGAGAAAATATTTGCAATACATATCTGACAAAAGACTTGAATCCAGAATATATGGAGAACTCTTACAGCTCAATGATAAAAATAAGAAAGTTTTTTAATGGGCAAAAGACATGAACAGACACATCACAAAAATTAATATATGAATGGCCAATAAACACAAAAAATTGTGCTCAAAATCATCAATCATCAGGGAACTACCTATAGAAATAAGATACAACTATACACCTAAGCAAATGGCTAAAATGAAAAGGATGGACCAAGTCATGATTTGGCATAGATGTGGAGTAACTAGCACTCTCATATATCACTAGTGGGAATACAAAATAATAGAACCACTTCAGAGAACAGTTGGGCAGTTTCTTATAAAGTTGTACCTACACGTATGAGCCAGCTCTTCCTAACCATTTACTCAAGAGAAATTAAAATATATGTCCACAAAATGGCTTATAAATAAATATTTGTAGGAGCTTTTCCATAATTACCAAAAACTGGAAACCATCCAAATGCCCTCATCAAGTGGATGGATAAACAAATTGTAGTGTATTCACACTGGAAGACCATTCAGCAATAGAAAGGAACTGAATGCACACGACCACAGGGATTACCCTCAAAAACGTTGCGTTGAGTGACAGAAGCCAGACACAGAAGAGAACATGGTGTAAGCTTTCATTTATAGGAAGTTTGAAAATAGGCAAAGCCAACTTATGGTAATAGAATTCATAACTGTATTACCTGGGCAGGTTGCAGACTGATTGGAAAGGGACAAAAAAGAACTCTCTGGGTGATAAAGTGTCATATTTTGGTTAGTGTGGTAGCTACCTAGGTGTGTACATTTGCCAGAACTCACTGTGCTGTGCTCTTAAATCTTGTATATTTTATCGTATTGTTTATTCTTCAATCTTAAAAAATGGTATAAATGACTTAACTTGGTGCTTAACACACAGTAAATGCTCAACAACCATTTAGTTCCCTCATTCTCCCATTCCCACCAGGCAAGAACCATAGATGTTAGAAGAGAAGTTATAGTCACTGGACCTCTGAGGATAGGAGTGTCATTTTCTCCAAAGGGGTGCATCCACAGCAGGACACTGGAGAGTCACTCTAGTGACTCTCCAGGACAAGGATTGTGAATAACAGTGATTGTGCCTTAAGCCATTTCATCCCAAATCCTCCTCTGGGTTTTGTCCCCCAGGTCTAGGTTTAGGGTTCCAATGTCTCAAGCCAAGAGGGTAGAATTGAGTTGGGTCATTCCAAGAGATGCAAGATGACAAAGGGTGCAATGGGAAGACACGTGGCATGGTAAGAGGCTCTGAGGAGAACAGCATTCATGGGAAGGTTATAAAAGATAAGGCAGAAAAACTAGTCTTGGAGCCAGATGTTGAAGGCCTACAAGGTTAATGGAGTTCAGATTGTCATGTAGTAGATGCTCAATAATTGTTTGTGGATTGAATGAATGAACAAGCCAATGAGTCTGTTGAGGCTGAACAAGCAGCAAGGTTGACCGCCACCCCCTTCTTCATGTCTTGCAGCTCACATACCTGCCTCCACCATGGGGTGAGTGCCGATCTTCAGAGATGGGACTCGACTTCTTTCCTGTTTACAGTATCACCGCCTGTAGGATTGACTGTGAGACCCGCTACATCGTGGAAAACTGCAACTGCCGAATGGTCCACATGCCAGGTCGGTGCCAGGGCAGGGGTGGCTGCAGGGACCTGCCTGGGACGACCTGGGACCTTCTTTACATACTTCACCCTGATGGGAAACACTTCATGATTCCACTACATTGCACTAGGACCCAAAGGGATGCTGTTCTGGGAAGACTCTGTTATTTGGTGCCTAAATATTTAGAGGGAAGATAGAAACATCCAGTCCATCAACAAAGGCAGCGTCTTGTTGTCCAGAAGTGTCCAGTGTTTGGAGAACATTCATCCCAATGTTCAGTGTTTGCCAATTGTTTGCTGCTCTTACCTTCTAGAGTTTAGTGTCCAGATAACTGGATGCTTGCAATTTTTGCATCCCCAGTGTGGTACAAGTTTGAGCATCCAGATGTTTGTTGCTTTCATCCAGATGTTTTCTTCTTGCATCCAAATATCTAGCACTCTTTCAAATGAGTCAAAAGTCTAGTAGCCAGCAAATAAATGTGTGTGCGTGTACTGACACTTCTGTTGTCAGACTAATAATGCATGTAGCCCTCTCATTAGAGGCTGTTGGCGGAAGTCAGAGGCGGAAGTGCAGGGTGGGGAGCTGGTTTGGGCAGGAAGAGCTTGGTGTTGCAGAGTGGAAGGAGACGGGCTGAAGGCAGAGGCCTTGCCTTCTAATTCAGGCTCCTCTACTCACTTACTAGGTGACCTGGCACAAGTTACTTACCTTCTCTGTTCTCACCTTCTTATCTTTAAAACATAATCATTCATTGTTATGAGAATAAAACTAGCCTAGTATATAAAAATGCTTTGTAAACTGCAAAAGGCAGTAGCTGTTATATTAGCACATGGGAAGAGGGAACCAAAAGTCATGTTGACTAAAGACATACTATGTGCCAGGAACCTTGCTGTAATATTTCATGGCTATTTATATTTCATGGTTATAGCATAGTTATCTAAGTTTAACTAAATCCTTATATTGGACATTCAGCTCACTACCAATTGTTTTCTGTTATAACCCAGGCTGAAATGAATATCCTTATAGCTAAATTCTGAATTATTTCATTGTTAATCAGTAGTTTCTTAGTAATCTAAGATTAGAATTATTGATCTTTAAAATTGCCTCTATCAAAAAGCCTTTCCCAATATAATTAAGGTTACCAACCTTAACATGGGGAGATTATTCTGGTAGGTCCAATCTAATCACATGGGTCCTTAAACTTAACACCCTTCTTCCAACTAGGGTCAGAGGGAGATGTGACTATAATAGAAGGGTCAGAGAGATGCGATTTTGTTCACTTTGAAGAGGGAGGGTAATCAATGCATGTAGGTGGCCAATGAACGTGGAAACGGCCCTTTAGAAGCCAGAAAGGACAAGGAGATGGATGCTCCCCTAGAGCCTCCAGAAAAGAACACAGGGCTCCCAAAACCTTGATTCTGGCCCAGTGAGACCTGTGTCTGACTTCTGACCTGAAAAACTGTAGGATAAAAAATTTGCATTAGTTTTAGTAATAGTAATAATAAAATTACCTGAGTTTCCTGGAACAGTGGTCCCCGACCTTTTTGGTACCAGAGACCAGGTTCATGGAAGACAATATTCCCATAGATGGTGGGGGAAGGGGGAGGGGGAGGCAGAGCTCAGGCGGTGATGCGTGCAATGGGGAGCGGCTGTAAATACAGATGAAGCTTTGCTGGCTTGCCCACCACTCACCTCCTGCTGTGCAGCCTGGTTCCTAAGTTTCATGGAAGACAGTTTTTCCACGGAAGGGCGGTGCATTGCGGAGCTTGGGTGGTGATGCACTGCCCAGTTCCTAACAGGGGGGTTGGGGACCACAGTTAGAAGACAGAGCAATAAGGGAAAAATATCACTTAATCTGTTATTATTGAAAAGGAGGAAGCACATCAGCTCTTCTGTTCTGAAAAAGGCTTTTGGGAAAATGTACGGAAAAGACATTATGGTCGACTTTAACTTTAGCGCTTGGTTAAAAAAAAAAATACAAATCCTGGGTTTCTACAGAGAGAGCCCAGGGAGGAGAATCCAGCCCTGGTCAATATTACTTGCCTGAAGCTTGAACTGAGCCACCAGCCAGTGCAGTTTCCCCCGCTGAAATCTGAGCCAAAGGCAAACAGTAGAGGTTTTCATCATTCCACCCATGATGCTATTCTTGACATCTCAATAAGTAATGTGGAATTAAGAGCAAAGAGATGAGGAAACACACAGCAACCCTTGCTCATATGCAGCGCGTTCAAAGCCTGTCTCCGTCACTGCCAGCTTTGGTGTCCTGGGCAGGCGGGACGCATAAGCCCCAAGTCTCTCATGGGTAAAACAGATATTGTATTTCCTACTTCAAAGAGTACCTGCATGGGTTCAAGGAGATGAAGATTGCCCAAGCTTACAAAGTGCTTTCCACCACTGCCCCAATCTCAATCCTCCGGGCAAGCTCCCCTGTCACCCACAGGAGCTGGCTGCACCTACAGAGAGCCACCTGGGAGGAGTTAGCCAGGCCGATCCTACTGTCCCCTGCTCAGAGAGGTGAGCAGCCTGCCCAAGCTCACAGAGCAGAGCAGAACTCAACCTCCTGGCTCTGGGTACCCTCTGATCCGTGGCTCCGTCTGACTGTCCACTGGCAGGCTGCTGAGTACCAGGAGGCACTCGCTTCCCCAAGCCCAGGCACGGGAGGTGTTGGTGACACGAATGTCCCTGCTGAGTAACTCTCCCTCATGTTTTCTTCTTTGCAGGGGATGCCCCTTTCTGTACCCCTGAGCAGCACAAGGAGTGTGCAGAGCCTGCCCTAGGTGAGCACTGGGGGGACAATGGGATGATGGGACCGGGGCCTGAGACTGAGATCATGGAGGTCATCTGGGAGGGAGGAGGAGGGTGGGTGGAAGAAGGAACGGAGGGGGAAGAGAGGAAAGAGGCTGGGCAGAATGGAGAGACAGGAGAGGGAGATGGAGAGGAGGAGGAAGAGACGGGTGGGAGGGGATTGGTGCAAGGGACGAGGGCTGGAAAAGGGACGGGGGAGGGAAAGGAGGTATGGGGTGGAGGTGGAGGAGTGGATTTCAGTGGGAACAGAGGGTGCTAAGGAACGCAGGGGAGAGGATAAAGATGGAGACAGGATGGACGGTGGAGCTTGGTGACATCACCCCTCACACACTCTGGTGGAGTCCACAGGGGGAGGCCAAGGTGCCCCCTTTCTCCCATGCTCTGCTGAGCCAGGGGAGGCGAGGGAAGGCGGGGCGGGTGAGGCCAGGTTTGCATCCCACGTGTGCGAATGGAAGGCACAGAGAGCCCGTCCTCCTCTCCAAGGGGCCTGCTGGCTGTTTGCTGGTTAGAATAACTCTTGCGGTTCCCCGGCTGGAAAACCGCCAGGGAGGGAGCTCGCACAAACAAGCCGCAGCCCCAGAGCTAGACCCATCCTACGTGCCTGCCTCTCTCCAGACCCAGGAAATGGTTTGTCATCAAGAGAAGCAGAGAGAATTTTTAAACGACGTGCACTCGAGGTTGTTCAGCAGCCGCACTCGCTGGAGCTAAGTGGGGCAGCGCTGGCCCCAGGCCCAGATGCGCCCAGGAGGACTAGAGAGGGGAGGCCGGGCCAAAAGGAGATGGGGTGACTTCCGGTGTGTGCAAAGACTCAGCAAAACCCATGGGGTTCCAGAAACACGGAGATGGCTGGAAGGAGGTTTTAAAGAAAAAACTATTCCAACACTTGCTAAACAGCTAGGCAGACTTTACTCAGGGCTCCTGCAGCAGGTGTCGAGACTATCACAATGTGGGAGAGAGACGGGGCTCCACTCAGATGGCAGCAGAGACAGCTGGGAGTCACAGCCGTCGGGCAGGCTGAGGGGTCAGTGGATGGGAAATTACCCAGAGGCGTGATGTTTCATCCATGGTGGGGATTACTGCTACTCTGACTTAGGGATCTCGCTGAGGGCAGGCCAGGTGACCAGATACGTAGGGTGGGAGTTCTGTCTACACTGACTTCAGCAGGACTCTTGCTAAAATCGGGCTAAGCAGGCAAGGATGGAGGCCAAGGCCAAGGACTAGTCGAGACGAGGGCTGAGACCAGCCTCGCTAAAGTCTGATGGAGGAGAGCTCTGCCCTCTGTCTTTGTCAGGGGGGAATTGATGCATTAAACCACCTCGTCTAACTGGAGGAAGAGAGGAGAGGGAGAGAGAGTTCCAGATGCTGGAGGTTGCCTGCAGGGAAAGGAATTGAGGATCTCAGCCCAGCAGGCAGAGGAGGCGGGCCCTGGGACTCCCAGAGGGAAAACCACAGAACCCTGGGTTTCAGGTATAAGGGTCTCCCATGTCTGCTCTGATGGTGGCCCATTCTGTGGATGAGAACACTGTGGCTTGAAGCAGAGAAGAGAGTCCTGGGAAGTTGAGGGGGCCAGGACTCCCTTGGAGCCCGTTCTCCAAAAGTGGTGACACTTCAACAATTTTTAGAAAGTGTCATGGCAGTAAAAGGAAGAAGGAAAACAAGACCAACCTACAGCAAAAGCCCAGTTCCCCTGTCTCCACCATCCCCATGCCTTGCTTTCCCAGGACCAGCACCTCCTCCCCATCACTTCTCCAGCTCCCCTGGCCCAGAGTCCCAGTGCCAACACCTGCCTAAGCCCCCCCCTCTCCCCTGCAGGTCTGCTGGCGGAAAAGGACAGCAATTACTGTCTCTGCAGGACGCCCTGCAACCTGACCCGCTACAACAAAGAGCTCTCCATGGTGAAGATCCCCAGCAAGACGTCAGCCAAGTACCTGGAGAAGAAATTTAACAAATCAGAAAAATATATCTCGTAAGTTTCATGGGCATGGGGGGGGCGGGAAATGGCTCAGGAGGAAATTGGGGGGCATTGGAGGAGGAAGCCAAAAGTAAGCAGTTTGTTCAACTCAGAAGACAAAGATGAGCAACATACAACCAACCCTGCCCTTGACTTTGCAGTCTGTAGGGAGACAAGTGCACAACGGGATGCCCTGTGGAGTGAGGTTGGCTATAAGAGAAAAAAACACAGTGTGAGAGAGGACAGGTCAACTGCAGCTTGCAGGGGGGTGAGGCCAGGGCAAGCTTCGGAGATTTCTGAAAGGATGTAGAGGAGTTTCCCAGGCAGACCTTGCTCGCACATTCTGTTCCCTCTTCCTGGAATGCTTTTCCCCCCACTCTCGACCTAACTTTTTTTTTTTTCAATAAGCAGATCTCCATTTAAATGTCACCTCCTCAGACAGCTAGATTAGGTCCCCTCCTGTCACTGTTCTTTCAAAGTACTCTGGTGTTTTCCTTTATAACACCACAGTGTGTGATTCGACATTCGCGTTGTGTTTCCTTGTTTATGACCTGCCCACCCGGCTAGATTGAAAAAAGAAACCTCTCTTTTTCTGTCCTCTGCTCTGTCTACCAAGCGCTAATGGAGCGTCTGTCACCGAGTTGGACTCAAAAAACACGTTTTAACAGACTAAATGAAGGAAAGGCACGGGAGAGGAGGGTGGCCCAGGCCAAGGCTCAGCAGAGAGAACGTCGAAGGGGAAGGGGGGACATGTCAGAGCAGGAGGGTCTTGCAGGCTGAGCTGGGGGGGCATGTGGGGTGCAGGGGGTGGGCTTTATCCTAAGAGAGCAGGGAGCCTCCGAAGAGCTTCCAGAGGAGAGCGACAGTCTCAAATCTGCATTTCAGACCACTGCTCTCCAAAAGAGTGGACATTCTGCGATGGCAGAAATGTTCTACAGCTGGGATGTGCCCAACGCGGTAGCCGCTAGGCACGTGTGGCTGCCGAGCGTTTGAAATGCAGCCCGGTGACTGTGGAACTGAACTGTAATTGTATTTAATTTGAATCAGCTTAGCAGCCTTAGAAAGCTCCTTCCGGCGGCGCGTAGAAGACGGGTGGGAGGCCAGACGGGGAGAAGGGAGGCTGTTAGGAGGCAGTCGCCGCAAACCAAGCAAGAGATGGCGATGCTTTGAACGGCTCCTCCGCTCCTCCCTAGCCACTCCCTCCTGCCAACACGGTCCCCAGACCCCATCCTGGGACCGCTTTTGCTCAGTGGGTTGAGAACAAGGGGCCGTGAGGGCGTCGTGAGCAACGTCGGAGGCAATGGGACTGGTAGGAGACGCCAGGCCCCGCTGCTTGGCAGACACTGCGCATGCAGGAAGGACTTTCACTGCCAAGACGCGTCTCAGTGACACACCTGCCCATAGGAGCAAAGGGAGCCGCTGCGCTTCTGCCAGAAACACTCCCCACCCCACCCCAGCCAGACATAGGTTTGCTCCCTGAAAACCTCCCCTGGCTTTCGCAACTGACTCGGCAATGCCGGGGGCAGGGCCTCCCACCTGCATCAACCCCTGTAAGAATTGGGGGGTGGTCTCAGGGGTGGGCAGGGGCTGCCCAGGAGGTCAGCTGGGGCAGGCACCACAGGCAAGGTTAAGCCTCGTCGGGAGATTACTGAATTGTTCTTCATGCTGAGGACCCGGGCCCTTCGGGGGCTCAGAGACCCGGAAGCCAAGCAGGACTCCTGGAAAGGTGCAAAGGGGGTGGGGAGGAGGTAGAAATAAGGGACACAAGGGCGCAGCTGGTGTAGGTCCCCAGCCCTGGACTGGGACTCAGGACTCTTGGTTTCAAGCTCCAGCCCTGCCGCTAACCAGCTCTGACTCTGGGCAAGTCGCCTCCCTTCCTGGGCCCCCGTCCCTCCACCTTGCCGTGGGCAAGATGTCCCCCTGTGAGTGCCGGTGGTTCCAACCGTGTCTGGTCCTGGCTATTCCCTCTGCAGAGAGAACATCCTTGTTCTGGATATATTTTTTGAAGCCCTCAATTACGAGACAATTGAACAGAAGAAGGCGTATGAAGTTGCTGCCTTACTCGGTAAGTCGGAGTGTCATTGCACAAGTTTCTACATCTCACAGAGGGTGGGAGGGAGGGAGGGAGGATGGGCGGTGGGTGGGGAGGCAGCAGACAGGGAGATACATGGCTTCCTGAGGAGTCTAGCCTTTTAATTTCTTAATTACTCCCTCTTTCCTTGCTGCTGTCCCAGAATGAGAAGAAAGAACCCCAGTGTGGAGGAGATTTCAGGTCCCGTTCATTCCCCAGTCTAGGCCTCCATTTCCCTGTCTGCGCGAGAGGAGGGTGAGCTTAAAGGTCTCTCGGGGCCTTTCCAGCCCTGCCCTCCTGGATTCCATGGTCATCTGCCCGGGCTGGAGTCAGAATCCACAGCCGTGGACGGAGGAAGGAGCTGTCGGGGGAGGGAAGGAGGGAAGGTGGTCCCCAGACAGGCCACCGTCAGGGCCCCAATGGAGTCCACCTGGAAAGTGATCTTGCTGCATTGAGAAGGCCAGGCGTCGCCCCTGGGACTGAGAGTCCCTTGTCAAATGTGAACGAAGGGCCACTTCCCCAGATACCCACAAACCCGACTGCCACCCACACAAGTCCCCATGAGTTCCCTTCTGCACATAATGGATACGAGGAGCTCACTTCAACCCTGCACCCAGCCCAGCCGCACACTCTCAAGACCCCTGAGAGTGGACAGTTAAAGGACCTGCCCCTCAAGCCCTTCTCCCAGCTCCCACTCACTCTCAGGAAAGGATCTGACGCCCGGGCCCTGCGGGGAGAACCATGTTGTCTCCATGACCCAGCTGAACCAGGAGCATCCTGGGAGGGGCAGGTGCCTTCTCCCTGGACGTATAAAGGGAAGGACTGGCTTTAAATCCAAGGGCTGCTGCACACCAGCTGTGAGAATATGGGCAAGTGGCTTTACCTTGCTGAACCTCAGGTCCCTCATCTGCAAAATGGGTTCAATAAAACCCATTTGTGTAAGTAGGTTTTGATGGTTAAGTGTGATAAAGCCCCTAGCCCAGAGAGGGTCCACACATAGTAGCTTCTGGCACCTGGACAGTTTCCATGCCAGGGACCCACGGCCCAGCTGGTGTGTCCGGGGGCTGTTTGAGCATTTCCACACCCCCTCCAGGAGGCTGGGGAATGGCCCATACCTCAGTCCCAGCTGAGTTAAGGTGGCTGGCACTCAGCCTCAGAGGTCACTGTGGCCAAAGCCACCTATCTGTGCCCTAGGCCCCACGGTAGAGGTCACATACCGGAGATATAGGGCCCTCACCCACCCTGCCACCTGCCCTGTGCTGGCTCTGACCTTTATTTCCTAAAGGGGACTCGGGATGCCTCTCCTCCTGTCCCCTTCCCCAGCCCACCCCCAGCACAGACTCGCAGTCAGTCTCTCTGATACACATACACGCAGCGCAAGGAGGGCCCGGGCTCAGAAGCTGTCATATCTGCATCAGATGTGAGGATGAGCTTGTTCCCAGCATCTTGTTCCCACCCAGAATAGCCGGCTGAGGCGATCGTGCTGCCATCTGGACTCCCTGCGATGAGAGCGTGCGCGGCACACACCCTCAGCCGCGCGGCAATTCTCACCTCCCGCTGTCAACACTCATGCGCGCTCCGTGGGCACTCACGCCGCCCGGGGCGCGCCCCACCCCAGCCTGCACACACAAGCACCAGACCTGCGGGTCCGTGGGCCACGCACACAGAGGCACAGCTACACAGCCCCACGTGCCAGTCATACAGCTACGGAGACACGCGTGCACACAACAAGCCTAGGCAGGCAGGCTGCACGTCTACACACTCGCACGCTCGGCACGTACACTCACCCAACACGCGCCCATGTCGCACACTGCACGCTCAGACACACTCTGCCCACCTGCACGAACCCACACTCACGCACGCTCACACACTCAGCGTGCCTAACCTAGACAGACCTCTATAAAACCAGCGACAGCCAGGTGTGTCTGCCTGCTTCTGGACAAATACGGGTATGCACAGCCCAGGCCCTGGCACGGACCCCTCCATCTCCCACCACAGACTCACACTGCACACACGTACAAACACACACCTCGCACACAGCTTGCACATCTGTAAGAACACACTTCCCTAGCAGCCTCCATTAAAGACATTAGTGAGGGCGGCGAAGGAGGGGAAGAAGAAGGGGAGCCCCTCTGAGCCCAGCACTGGGGCTCACAGGAAGAGCCAGCCACCTCCTCCCTGATCTCTGATGTTCCCTGGGGATGTGGTGCTGGCCCCACCCAGCCATAGCAGGGGACGGGTGGCGCAGATCTCCCCACCAGAGAGTTCTCAGACCAAGAGGTCAACCTGGAGTCTCCATAGAACTGTACCCCCTACCCCGAACAACTCACCCCTCTCTCCAGAGACTGACACTCCTGGACATCAGAGCTGGAAAGGGGTCCACAGTCTACCTCCTCCAACCTCCTCCCAACGGCCACTGCCACCAAATGTCCTTTGGAGGCAAAGCTACTGAGAAGATCAGGTCTCATCCAAGTCACCCGCTAATTGTGGTCGCTCAGAGCCCTGCTTGACCACGCTGCCTCTGGGGCAGAGCATCTTGGCTTTGGGGGATCAGAATCCCTTTGGGAATCTGGTAATAGTTATGGGCTCTCCCACTACAGGTGCCAGGTGCATACACGTTTTCCATTCGATTTCAGGAGGGTCTCCTGCTATCTGAAGCCCTCCCAGGAAAGTGGTTCTCAAACTCTAGTGGGACACATACACACACAGGGAACTTAAAAATTCTGATGTCCAGGCCCCAACCCCAGAGATCCTGACCCTACAGGGCTAAGGTATATCCAGGCGTCAGCACTGATTACAAATCTCCTGGGAGAGTTTGATGCAGAGGGATCTGAAGACAAATCCAGAAAAACTTCAACCAAGGGGCCCATACACCCCAAGATAAGAACCTCAGCTCTAGAAAGATGTCCAAGTTGAACATCTACCTTTGGGTAGCAGAGTTAGGGGACACCTATGACCTTACCCCAAGGGCAGAGGTGGCCCTGGAGGCCGTGCCCTGAATGGGTAGGTGAGGGGCATCTGGCGTGTCATTGATCCCAAGACACCCTCCAGCCCAGGGCACCTGTCACGGGCGTCTCGGGCTAGGCGGTGCCCTTGCCCAGGGTCACACACATCTAGTCTCCGTATTCCCAGCATGGAGCTGAAGCGGGACACAGTCAGCGTGGTTCTGAGCGTAATGGAACAAGCCCGGCCCCCTGTGGGTTGTGAGATCGGTTCCACGCCCCTCCAGTGAGCAGCTTAGCCCTCACCCCCACCGGGTGCTGGGAAACACCAGCCCTCAGAGCTGCGCAACGAGGGAGGGAGCTGCCAAGGCCTGGCCTCTGTGCGACAAGGCCCCGGCCCCCCGCAGAGGGGGACCTTTCGGGAGATCTGGTGTCCATCTTGGTCTCCTCGCCCCTTCCCGGAAGCTGTGTGAGTGAAACAGCCTCTCTGGTCTCTTCCCTCTCTCTCCAGGTGATATCGGAGGCCAGATGGGACTGTTTATTGGTGCTAGTATCCTCACAATACTAGAGCTCTTTGATTATATCTATGAGGTAAGATTCGGGGTTGCTCACGGCGAACGGCCGCAGGCTGGTGCCCTTGTCCTGCCCCGTGTTGGGAACGGTGGCACGGGGGAGATGGTGGCCTCTCTCCACCCAGGGCCTGCTGTCTCCTGTCCGCCGATATCGTTGATCACCAAATCCTAGGCACGGGGGTGCAGGGAGACTTAAGGGGGGTTGGATGTAAAAGAAACAGAAGCCACGGGCCTATCCTCAGGGAGCCGGAATAGCAATAGCGGTGCTGTCTACACTGGCAGGGAGGGGAGGGGAGGGGTGAGAAGAAAAGGGCGAGACCCTGTGAGGCCAGCTCTGAGCCCCTCCCATGCCTGGGCGGGAGGTGGTGGCTTCCCACGTGGGTGTGTGTACACCTGCACACGCTCACACCACGCACACGCCTGCCCCTAGGTGGCCCGTTACCTGAGTAGTGTCTTCTGTGGCCCAGCCAGGCTTCCGGAAGGGACATTTCCAAGTGACCCTCATCAACCCCGAGCAAGGAGACGGCAGGGCACGCCAGCCACTTCTGGCTGCTAATGGTCTGGGGAGATGTCTCCCTCAAAAGGCAGCTGGAACTAAACCCCTAGAAGGTTCTCAAACAACAGACAGCAGCTCCTGGCACTGAGCATTCTAGGGCTTTGTCAGTCTTCCTGCCTGCGTCTCCCCCTGAGAACGAGCCTGGGGGTGGGTCTGCCCCAGGCTCTGTCCCCACCCGTGTTCACGTGGAGGCCTCGTCCCCCTGACCGTGAGATGGGTGATGCCATTCGCCCCCAGCGTGCCCCCCTGAACAAGGCGGTGGCTCCAGAATTGCTAAGGGGTGCCCAGACCCGCAAAGTCCCCCGGACCTCCTGAGTCCAAGCACAGCAAACAGCAGCCTGCAGGCCAGTGTCCTGCCCCCCAGAGAGGGTTGTTTGTGACCAGAGGCTGCTAGGAATCATGACAGGGTGCTGCCCTATGACCAGGGTCCTCGGGAGGGGCTCATCCCTCTCAACACGGTGACCCCAAACCCAAATCAGGTCCCACGGTCAGATTTTATTATGCTTTGTTTATTCATTTTTGGGAGAAGCTATACAAAGTTATGGCAACTGAATCACACCAGGTAACATGCTTAAGAACTCGCCTTTATTGCTGGGAATAAAATGTTATGAGCTCAGGCATGTCCTGAGCTTGGGAACTGTGCAGTTGTCAGGCCTAGAAGGTGAATAATAATCTTGTCCCCTAGGCCTAGCCTGGGAAAGGAGGTTCTAGGCTACTGCTGGGGACAGACAGGGAGCTGGCCACGCCAGCACATGCCACTTAGCTACACTCTCCAGCCACAAAGACAGCAGTGCACGATGCAAGACAGGGCCCTTTGTTACCTCTTCCAAGATCTATCTCCTGTGACAAAGCCCCAATCCTGCCAAAAGATTGGGCCGAGACAGATGGGCACCTGGAGCTGGCTGCCGGGCTGACTTCGTGCCACGGCTCATCCAGCCGCAGCCCAGCCATGCTGAGTGCGGGGAGGTCCCTCTGCACTTGCACCATCCTCCCTCCTGACCAACCCCTTCCTGCTTCTCTTGCAGCTGATCAAAGAGAAGCTATTAGACCTGCTTGGCAAAGAGGAGGATGAAGGGAGCCCTGACGAGAACGTGGTAAGAGCGCTCATTGATTGAAAGCTGTTCTGCTGCTCTGGCTCGCACAGCCAATATGGAACCAGATATCGGGGCCAGGCAGGAAGGGTGTGACTCGCTGCACACCCTTCCACGGTTTGGGATACCTTGTCAGTTCCCAAATCCAAGAACACTCTAACTGAGCCTCCAGGCTGTCTCTGAGACCCATCCCAAAGGCAAGTGGTCGGTAAGCCATGGATGGAACTGGGACCACGAGATGCTTCCAAGGGTAGGTCCCGCCTGGCCCAATCCAGCTTCTCCTAGGCCAGGGGCTGCTCCCCTCATCTCATGGCATGGAGGGAACAAGAGAGGCTCGATGTAGGTCTACTCCCTTATTCCCCAGGAGTGGCAAAATGCAAGCAGGGCTGTAACTGGCACTCGATCCCATTTGAAGGGACATACACTGGAGCCCCATGAAGTTGGTAGTAGCAACAATATCCATCACAGCTACTGACGGCTGTATGCCTAGCACATGTCAGGCACTGTCAGGCGCTTTGTACTTGAGGCAGTGGAAGTCCGGGGACCAAAGTCACACAGCCGGGGAGCGTCAGAGCTGGGGTCCAAGCAGCCTAACGACTGCCCCACTCTGCCTCCCCTTCCTGTAGCCAGAGAGGCAGAACCCTTATGGCTGTCCACCACTCTCCTTCCCAAACTCAGTCCACTCCTGGACTCAGGTCTTGGCTGACTGATGCAGGGATCCCCGGCTTCCCCACCCAGGAGTGAGCCCCAAACCAGCACCTTCGGCCCTGGGAGAACAGTGCCTGCTGAGTGACCACCGCCTGCCTAAAGGCACCAAATCCAAACTGGACCCCAGCCGCTTCCCCACTACGGGCTCCCATTTCTGTCTCAGACACTGTCTTTCGACCCGGCTACAAACCTTGCTGTGACTCTGTGGCCCCCTGCAGCCTCTGGTGAACACAAGACAGATTCCACTTGCAGGGGAGGGCAGTGTGGAAGGGGCCCGAGCTCTAGTCTCAGCCGACCTGGCTGGATCTCGGGGCCCTGCCTCCCAGCTGTGTGCCCACCTGACCTCCCTGAGCATCTGCCCCAGATCAGCCCTCGGAGGGTACATGTGGGTGAAGTGTGATCATGCCTGTAGGGCAGTCAGCTTGGTGCCTAGACTGTAGTAAGTGCTAAGTGGTCCCCTGCCCACCCCATTGTCCCTCCTTCCCTCAGGGCGTCTCAAAGTCATAGCCTCCCCTGCATCCTGTTCCCCTCCTCCAGCTCTGCCCCATCCAGTCTCCCCTGGATTCCTGGCACAGCCTCCCGGCCGGTGTCCCACTCCCACCCCACCGCAGCCTAGAAGCCACCCTGAAGATTCAGCTCTGCTCAGGGGACCTCAACTGCGGTTCCCTGGGGCCAGCTCTGCTTCTGTCCTTTAGGGGCTTCCACCCTTCCTGCTTGGCCCTAGCAATTGGTGCTCCCTGCCCCAGTCCTAGCTACAACCTGCACCTGCCCCACCAAAGCCCCATGGGAAGCCCCCAAGAAAGAGCACAGGACTCAGGGCCACCCAGCCCCAAGGCTAGAGACCACTCAGCTGTAGGTCCAGGGAGCACCTCGGTGAGCAATGGTAAGGAATCCATTCGGCCTCACGCCTCAAGATCTGCTACAAACCAGCACATCAGATGTCCGGGACAGGAGCACACGCCCCAGGGCCCAGGCTGGGCTGCCGGTGGCATCGTGATGAATTTTTGCCGAATGAATAATAACCCCCCAACCTTCTCTTTCCCTCCAGAGCACTTGTGACACGATGCCAAACCACTCTGAAACCATCAGCCACACTGTGAATGTGCCCCTGCAGACGGCCCTGGGGACCTTGGAGGAGATCGCCTGCTGACACCCCTCGGGCTGCCCAGCATCCCCCAAACAGACCTTGAGGCCCAAGACCCAGGACAGGGGACAGCACGCTCAGGTGGGACGGCCCCTGACGCTGGAAAGAAGCAAGAGCCCCCTATGCACACATTGCAAACTAGCTGCCAAAACCTCGCTCCGGCCACGCCTGACACGGTGCGTCCTTGGGCCCCGCCGTGCGTCCCTCTTAGGAGAGATGAGTCACACTCTGGAACTGTCCGAGAACCAACCTGCCATCACATCTCACTGCCAGATGTATAAAGCACCTGCATGCTCAGACTTCTTACAGCGCCACCTCCGTGTCTGTCCTGTACATGACGTTCCTCCACGCGGTTCCCAGCGTCCACGCTGCTGCCGGTGCAGCGGGACCCGATTCCAGCTCCAAAGTCACCACGAGGCCACGCTGGAATCAGAACTGCACAGTCAGGAGGGAAGCCGCGGAACTCTCTGCTACATTCAGTCCTTGTGTAGTTTGTGAAGGTTCTTAACCTGCCCACAAACCCCTTCCCCCACCCCGAGCTGGCCCATGGGGCATCGGCGCCCAAGGTGACCTGCGCCAGCCTCCCTCCCACCCCAGCATCTGTGACAACGGCACGGCGGCCAGGGTGACTCCGGCGTCACCCACGGTGCCCATGTCGTCCTTCTCTCCCTGTGCCACAGCTTGTACAGTCTGATTCTTTTCACTTCGGGGGCTTTTATGTTTGTCTGTTGGAGATTCATTTTGTTTTGCTTTTGTTTTATGCCTTTTGGTTTTGATGTTCTGAGGTTCGATTTGGTTTTTCCATTTTCTCTGGCGTTTATTTATTCGTGCTTCAAATCACAGTCATATTAAAAGCTGGTCTTGTGGAAATGGCTGAGTCATTTCTGCCTTCTCTCCACATCCACGTCTCCCTCCCAAGGACTTAGGGAAGGGCTGGACCCGCCAGGTCAAAACATGGCAGATGATGTGCATATACACTTCTGTGCAACGACACCTACCTTTACAAAATGTGCACACTCTATATTTTTATTCTATTCTAAATGTGTGAAAACGATCGATCACAACCACGTAAATGCTACAAGACCTGCTGACACGTCCCAGCCGCCATTCGGAAGGATGCTGCCCTGGACCACAGGCACGTGGCTTGGGGAATGCCACCCAGATCTGGACACTGTAAAGGGGGCCTCGATGCCCCTCTGCGCTTCTGCCTGCTGCCCTGACTCCTCCTGACCCTGTCGGCGAATCTGGGCTGGACACAGGCCCCAGCACGGCCACCTCCCACACACCAGCCTTTCTGACCTTCTCTCAGCCCCACCTCCCTACCCCCAGCAAACCAACCGGCTCTGTCCCTCCTGAGGTCACATTTGCACTCTGCCCTGTCCCCCATGACTCCTGAGAGGATGTCTGGGTGGGACAGGAGGTTGGGAGGTGCCTGTGGAGGAGATGAGGCAGGGCTTGCCCTTTGAAGCCACCCGGTGCAAGAGAGAGCTTCTCACCCAGGCAGAGTCCTTATCCTGTGGCACTATTGTGCTAGCTCCACGACACTTCCTCCAGCCTAACCTGTTACCTCCCCTACCACTCCCCAAGGCAGTGAAGAAAGGCCTGATGTGGCTGTGCCCTCCCCGCCCCCCCATGCACAGATGCGTGGAAAGCACTGGCTGGACCAGGGATTCAGGGTCTGGGCCCTGCTCTGCCATCCAGAAGCCTCTATCTGTCTGTCTATCTCTCTCTCTCTGGCTGGCTGTATATCTCTCTTCACAACCCACTAACACAAGGAAAAGTTATTTCTCCAATGGGACAAATCAAAAAGAGTCTTGCACCAGGAGTTGGGAGCCCTGGCCCCATGACCTTCTCCTCTCAGTAGCTGGGTGACAGTGGCTGAGACCCTGCCCCTCTCTGGGCTCAGCTCCCTCGGTTGTAGGATGAAGCTGCTCCCATCCTGTGCACGGGGAAGATGCAGGACCAGACGGTCCCCTGAGGCCGCTCCATACTCGAAGTGCTGAGACAGCACTACCTCTCCAGCCAGTGGGACTAGTCCCCCTGAACTCACACACAGGCGTGGCCAGGAAGTGGCAGTGCGGGGACTCCAGAAGGCAGCTGGGACAGTGCACCCCTGTGCTGCCGCCTCCCAAGCATTCCCTGAGCTGGGGCTTCCCAAGCCGCCAGCACAGTCGACAGGGTTTTAATTCCTAGAAGCAGAGGGCAAAGTTGCTGGAAATGGTCCTATTTTATTTTCTATCACTGCCACAGCAAATTGTCACCACCTCAGTGGCTTAAAACAACACAAATGTATGCTCTTACCGTTCTGTAGATCGAAAGTCTGACACGGGTCTCGTTGGGCTAAAATCTAAGTGTCAGCAAGGCTGCGTTTCTTCCTGGGGGCTTTATAGGAGGATCCATGTCCTTGCTTTTTCCAGGGTCTAGAGGCTGCCCACACCCCTTGGCTTGTGGCCGCATCCTCTATCTCCAAAGCCAGCCGTGATGGGTCGAGTCCTTCTCACATCACAGAACTGCCCTTCGTCCATAGTCACGTCTCCCGCTAGCCCTGAGCTCTCTCCCACTGCCCTTTTCCAGGTTTAAAGGACCCTCGTGACAAGAGTGGGCCCACCGCATAATCCGGGATAATCTCCCCCGCTCAAGGTTGTTATTATTAATAACTCAATCTCATCTTCAAAGTCTCTTTTACCATGTAAGTTCACGTCCCCAGGGACGAGGATGGGGATGTCTTTGGGGGCCGTTATTCTGCCTCCATGAGCCCTTGGACCAGACAGCCTGATGCTGTCACTTTCCAAGTGAGCGGAGCCACAGGAGGGGAAGAGAGACGGGTCGGGGCTCACATGGTGAGTTAGCGGCCAGGCCAAGGTTATACCTCTGGGCTCCCAGGCTCACGATTCCACTGTAGAACCACCAAGGTGGCTCCGTTAAAGAAAGAAGGACTGAAAGTGATCGTTTTTCCAGACTCTGCCAGGGCATGGAGTCCCCTCTCCTGAGACAAACCCCCTCCCGGCTGCATCAGGCTGACAAATGTCTTGCTGAGACTGAGACTGTCGGGTACAGGACAGCAGGGATCCGAGGGTGGCCTCGAACTGCTCCTATCAAGGACAGGAACCAAATTAGCTGTCTGCTCAGTTAGTTGGGAGTCTCTTTGAGGCTTCCGCCTTGCTCCAATTTAACAACTTCATAAATTTTTTAGAAATCTATAGCATAAGTCGCAGTTTGAACTGCTTCATTGGATTTCTGGCTTCCTTTTCAAGAAAAAAAAAATTTAGATCAATTTGTGATGGCGCAAAGAATATTTGAACATGTTTGGATTGCTTCCGGGCTCACCCAGGCATGTCCCCCCACGGATTTGGAGAGTCAGGTTTTGTTCAGCTCGGACCAGGTCTATATTCGTCATCTATTTAAAGAAAAAGAAATAGAAAATCCAAGAGAGAAAATCAATAATCAGCTACTGATTATTAATTGGGTGTTAACAACAAACGCAGTCTAAATTCCAGTGAGTGGTGGGGCGTTTTTTATTATCATCACCTCAAGCAAGCAGCTGTGTGTGCAGTCACTTCCTTAGCGAGGACTCAGGTGGACAGAGGCGGCTCAGGGATGTGTCACGTTATCAGGATTGACTCAGACGATGACACGAAGGCCACGAAGTTTGGAACAGGCACACGTCCAAACCACAAGGTTGAATTCTCAGGGACCTCAGAGTGTCAGATTAATCAATTGATTATTAATAATGAATTGATGGCACCGAACCCCATAAACAGGCTTGGTGAGGTGAGCCGCAGTCGGGGAGAGCGAAAGGACGGAGCCTTTCCGTGAATGTCCGTGCCAGGGCACGGAGCCGGCTGCCTGCGCACTGTCGCTTTGTTGTTCTTGGCAGAGAGAGGCCGGAGTTATTTTATTTTCCTCTTTCCAGTTTGAAGCTATTTTTATGGAAGTTTTAACCATGAACACAGCCTTGTGGGGAGTTTGCAGGGCCGTAAGCACTGATTAGGGGGAGACCGGAGTCCACAGAGGGTCTCCGGAGAAAGGCTCTTGGCGAGCTGGGAAGGAGGACTCCGGAGGCAGGTCCCCCCTGCAGGGCTGATCCTGGAGGGTCACGTGTCCCCACAGGTAAAGCTCAGCTCAACCCACCTGAGCCCAGAGGCCCAAGGAAAACCTCTTCCTCCACAAGCTCAGAGTTCGGTTCGATTTTGAGAACCAAATACTGCACAGAGCGGAGAACCTCCATGAGGCCCCAACAAATCTCATGATCCCAACAAAGAAAGTGGGTGCTCAGAGAGGGCGAGGAATTTGAGGCTGTGCTGAGAGGCTGGGAGTCTCACATGAGTGGGGAGAAAGGTGTTAGCTCAGTGAGCCTGCCCTTGGCTTGGGAGATGTCTCCATAAACTCTTGGGGAGCAAGGAAGAGCTTGAAGGACGTTAGCCGTGACAACCTTCTCAGCATGAGGACCAGGATCTTCATCCTTTGGCACCGGCCTACCTCTCGGTGGTCATTTAGGACATTTTCCCCCTCACTGCTTTGCTTGCGTCCCCTGAACCCATGTGCAGCCCCCGGCACTGTCCTTCCCCCACCACCCAGGCTTGGCACATGCTGCTGTCTCACTCCCCTCGATTGGAAAGCTCGGACGCATCTTTTGTAGTGACCTGTTTACTTGTCAGCATTCCCTGCTCAGATTATAAATCCCTTGTGGGCAAGTGACAGACAGTCAAGCCACACTAGTCCGATGACTGGTGGACCTGTGCTCTGCGCTCATCCAGCGATCACCCCTCCTTCCTCCCCTGCCCCTCCCGGCTAGGCCAGACAGCCCAGCCCACGCGGCCCTGGCTGTGCAGAGGGGGTCGGGGGTGTCAGGGCTGGCCTCCTGTGAAACATTGAATTTTGATCTTGTTTGCATCACTGACTCTCTTAAAAATAAGGTGAAAGCTACGAACTCTGTCCTCGGAAAAAATGCACATGGTCACATAGACATACATAAAATTTTACATCCAATTTTAGGAGGGTTATGGACTCCGGGGACCCATTTGTGAGCCTCTAAGGGACCCACCAGTGTTAGGCAGAGTCACCCTGTCTAGAAAGTGCTAAACAATCCTGCAAAAGAACACGTCACTACCACAAAGAGCTACCAACATTTCTTCTCCTAAAATGGCACAAGGACTGTCATTTTTCAATTTACATCAAGGAAAAAAAGAGATAAGGTTTGATCCATTTCAAGTTTTTTTCCTCCCATCATGTTTTTGAACCTTTGGTACCTGCCGCCCGCAGCCTGTGTGCTAGCGTGTTCTCGCAGACGGCAACATGAGTGAACAGGCAGGAATTAATATGAACAGGAAGACTTGGAAATGTGGTTTCATAAAATTGTGTTATGCATGTGAATATTTTGAGGGCGGAGGAGACCTGCGTATACAAAAAGCAACCGGAGCGTCTACTTTGCAGACATCCCCACGGCCTGGTTCTTAAAGAACGTGACCACTGGGTCCCCTGCACCTGGGAAATGCATGCATAATGCCCCCTGGCTGCCACTAAGCCTCCAAACACGCCCCACTGGTGACACCTCAGTTGTCTCTGAGCAGGGCTACAGTGGGTAGAGGGGTTGTTAAAAATGCCCACCCTCTGCTGTGAGCGATGCTTTGGGATGGGAATTTGGGTGTCTTGTTTCCTTGAAGTTCTCTCTGCACCATGTCTCTGAAGGAAGGGGCTCATTTGGCTAAATTATCACCATGATGGGCCATTTGTCTTTAGTGTAATTCGGACTTCTGTGGCTTCTTTTCAAATGGAGTTATAGCCAAGTTAAAATAGACCCAATACAAAGTGATCGGTGGACACCGAAGCACACTCAGCTCAACCAGCCTTAGCAGAAGGATGGGTCAAGAAAGAGCTGGAAGAAGACATCCCACCACCAGGCTGGGGTCTCCGCCGCAAATCCATCACTCCACGAGCATCTTCCACTGTGCTAGGCACTGGGAATTCATATATCAAGAAGACACAGAGTCTAGTGAGCAACACACATGAACACAAACACCTGAGCAGCAAGAGCTATGAAGGTGCCCAAGGCACAGTGCACTCATTGGAGAGATGCACCTGGGCCTGTCTGGCTGGCTAAGCTGGAGCAGGTTTTGCCTGAAGCCTTGAGTGCTAGGTAGAAGTTGCCAAGCAGGCAAGTTTGCAGAGTAGATACCTGAGACAAGGCCTGACTGAAGAGAAAGGAATAGCCACCCAAAGATCTGAGGAAATGGCATCAATGAAGACTGAATAGCACATGCAAAGGCCCTGTGGAACAAACCATTTGTGGCACTCAAAGGACAAAGTTTATTAACTGGAGTGTGATGAGTGAGAGGAAGAACAGTAGGTGATTGTGAAAAGGTCTAAAGCAGTATGCTGCTCTCAGGGAACTGACTGCCAGAAACAGAAACCAGCTCAGCCAAAGTTTCCAAATAATTGAGAGATGAATCTGTAGTGGTCAGCTGAGCCTTGCTCATGAAAGACCCTGTATACCAAGCCAAGGAACTTGAACTCAAAGGTGAGAAAAGCCACTGGAACCAGGATGTGGGGCAGACACGAGACAGAAAGCTCACTCTGAGAGAGGAGGCGGCTTGGCGGCATGGCGAGAACCAAGGTTAGAGGCAAGGACACTCTTAGGAAGCCACTGCTATTCCCCCAGGGATGAAGTGATGAGGGCTTGAATCGAAGCTGCTGTATGTGAATAGAAAAGGAGGGGCAGTTCCCGGGGTAGTCAGAAGGTGAATCAGGCAGGGCTCGTGGCAAACGGGAAGTGGGGTGAGAGTGAGGTGGAAGCAGGGAGGCAGCAGGACGCGGCCTGGGTACCCTAAGCACCTGAGCACTTCACCCAGGAGCTGAGCCTGCAGCCCCTCCGGCTGCACTTCCCGATGGGCCTGCACACACTTTAGCCCTCCCCTCGGGAGGATGTGGTCAGGGTGCTCTCCCCTGATACTCTCCGTGCCCCCCTGCTCTGGGCATCCACCCAGCCCAGGCTCTCAGGATCCCTCGTCCGGGCCTGACCCCTGCCCAGCCCCACGGTGAGTGGCCCTGAGACCATCATGCCAGCCCAGAGCCCCCACATCCTTTCAGTGACTCTCCCTTTGGTTCCAAGAGCCTCACTCTGCCTCCTCCTGGGCTCCTTTTCCAGACGAGCTGAATGGAACTCAGCCAACGAGGGCGGCAGGAGTCCGAAGTGAAGTTGAAGTAGAGGCACGACTCATCCAAGAACGGATGGGATATGAGGGTCTCTGGCCAGTGACCATAACAACAGCCTCTCAGCAAAGCACAGTGAGAGCTCACGTGGAGTCATGCGACCTGAGCCTGCTTCCGTGTCTGTAGAATGGCGATCACCGTGGTCCCTACAGCATACTGCTGTTCCGGGGTCGGATGTGATAATGCCCGCCACAGGGTGGGCTCGCAGAGTTTGCTTTAGTATTTAAGAGAGATCAGCTTCCCCCCAGCTCTGATTGAATAGACCCCTTAGTCAGGGAAGCCCCACCCCCAGCAGCGGCCTTCTCCACCGTATGAGCAGCTCTCAAGTCCTGTCATCACCCTGACCAGACCGGCAGTGGAAGGAGACTGGCCTACGTCACCACTGGTGGCCATCCAGCGCCCCTCTGGCATTTGCTGACCCAGTGGCATTCAGAGATGACGATTAGCGAGAAGGGCAGGGGGTCCTGACATTGTTGTCCCCTCTCCTCCCCTCCCTAGGAGTCGCCAGCCATGTCTCAACCAACAGTTCAGTACTTGCGACATTCTTTGATTCTACAACTCGGATGCAGGGCTCAGCCCTCTCTCACGTCACCCTGTCACTACGACGGCTGCTTTTGCCACTACATCCATTGTGGTCCTAAGATTCCACCCATCTTTCTCCTTTGGACACCTCCTTCCAGGAAGGCAGAGAACTGCACTGGCTGTGCAGATTGCTACCTGAAAGCCACTGGCGCCTCCTACTCCCACCTCCAGCCTCCAGCCTCCGAGCAGTGGGGGGCAGTGTGTGGTGACTTCCTAACCCAGGGAGTGGCCCCACCATCTCCATCAGCTGCACTTGGATTTCCTGCCACGAGAGGGCACTGGAGAGCAGGCGAGAGGTGAATTGGAAGCCCCTGGCGTTCCTCCCTGGGCACCACCCCTGGGTGGCAGGAGTGTGCGGTCAGCAGCCACCAGCGGGATGGCCAAGGCACGGTGGCCGCCATTTGCAGCCAGAGCTGCAGAGAATAAAGGTCCCAAGGACCCTCCCAAACAAGCCAGGGGCACACAACACCAGACTCGGCTAGGTTTGCTGAGTAAAATATAGACACCCAGTTAAATCTGAATTTCAGATATACGACAAATGATTTTTAATATAAGAATGCCCCATGCAATAATTTGGAAATACTTACACTTAAAATTGTTTATTATATATTCAAAAGTCTAATTTAACTAGGGCATCCTGTTTCTGTTGTTGTTTGCTTTTTATTTATTTGTTTTGCTAAATCTGGCAACTCTAGACCGAAACTCCACCAGGTGTGGACAAAAAAGACAGTGATTTCCCCAACCCCCACTCCCCAGCCCCAAAACACGAGGAAGGGAGGCAAGACTTTTGTGTCCACCTGAAGCTCAGCCCAGGAGGACAGGTGAGGTGAGGAAGCACTGAGATGCTTGGTCTTCAACAAGCACCTGCAAACACACCGAGAGCAGAGACCCACATTAATGTTAAACTATACTTTATTACTTGACTTGTCTTCCCACACCTGGGTCAGAACCAAACCACATTTCCCAGCCTGCTGGGCACGGTCCGGTCCATGCAGGGAGGATCCTAGAGGTCACAGCCATCCACCCAGTCTGCAAGGTCCTTGCCTTGGCAGTGATGCCTCCAGGCCTCCCTGGGGGGAGAGCAGGGAAGAGGAGAGACCACATCAGCTGCAGTCGCCGGTCACTGCTCAGAGAGCAGGAGGGAGGCCAGGCCTGGCCACACCACCCGGGCGCTCCAGCCCAAGTCACTTACCAGGAGCCCAGACCCAGAGGCTCTTGGGCTATCTTCATGGCACAGATAACAGTGTCCTTGAGGTTAGAGCTCAACAAATCTGGGTGGGAGGCCAGGGAAACACACAATGAGGGGACAAGGAGCAGAGCTGGGTGTCCAGAGGGTCTCTCTCTCTCACACACCCACACCCTCCTCTGCCCTAAATCCAACTGCGTCTCTTGACCACTCCAGAAGCACAAGTGTCATCCCCCTAGCCCTCTCCCCCTCCATCAGACCCCGTCCCCTCCATTCCTACAGTGCTAAGGCCAGTCTCCTATCTGGGACCCCAAATGGGATCCATGGAGGACCCACCCACATCACCTGCCCCATCTCCCTCTCCTCATTGTAGGGGGATCCCCACTCAGAGATAAAGGCGGGAGAAGGAAGAGGGGCTGGTGACAAACTAAACTGGGGAAGAAGCAAAGGCTGACGCAGGGGCCCAAGCCCAGCCAGCCCCGGGCCCGCCCGGCTACCAGAGCAGTACATCCGGCACCGGTTGACGGCACGCGGGGTGAGGTTTTTGCACCACTTCCGGCTGCTGATCTGGAAGATGCCGTTGTTGGTGCTTCCGTCCGCCTCGTGGTCCACGGCGGCCGTGTTGAAGCCGCTGGTGAAATAAGCGAGGCAGACCCCTGGCGGGCAGAGCACAGGCCGGGTCAGGACCCAGTGCTCGATGGGGGTCCCACGCATCGGCTCCAACAGCCTCGCCGGCCTCGGGGTGATCCGGGCAGGCGCCCACCCACCTATTGCAGATGCCCCCCTGGAGGCTCAGAGGGGCACACTGACTTGCCCAAGGTCACACACGGCCACCAAACAGCAGGGCTCAGGACTGGGCCTGCGGCCTCTGACCCGGGCTGGCGGTCTCCCCACTTCCGCATTGCTCAGCACATAGCAGGGCCCAGTAAGTGTGTTGGATGAATTTACAAGAGCTGCATGTTTAGAGGCTAGGTTAGGAAGACATGGGTGGGACCTGTGCAGGGGGCCGGAACTAGAGAGAAAACGAGTCCAGAGGTGACTATTCTTCACCGACGGCTATGAGAAGCTGCCACCAGCTTGAAAAGTTTGGTACTACTGATTTTTTCAGTTTGCCTTTTCTAAATTTCAGTAGGAATGGCTGATCCTCGTGACCATGATTAAGTTTAGGGGACTAAGCTGTTCAGGGGAGGACAAAGGGGTGACTCCAGCCTGCCACTTGCCCCCTGTGTGCTTGGCTCAGTGCTGGGCTCAGATAACCTCATGTTACGGATGAGCTAAGGGTGAGAAGCTCCCCAAGCCACGCCCCGTGCATGATGACGAAAGGAGGGAGGAGGGAGGAGGGTGGGAGTGGGGAAGAGGGACGGGGTGCTCACAGTCGGCCAGGCTGTACCCCCGGTAGCCGTCCAGACCGTAGTCCTGTAGCTCTCTGGCCAGCTCGCAGCGACTGAAGACCTTGGCTTCGCTGGAGGCGAGCAGGCAGCTGAGCAGAGGGACGAGGGCCAGCAGCGTGATGGCAGGCGGGCACGGCCGCCTCCCGGGAGCCCCGCTCCTGGCTTCCATGCGAGCGGTGGATGCAGAGCCCCTGCCACTCTGGCTCAGAGCCGAGCTTTGGGGTGGCAGGCGGCTCACCAGCCTGGGTGGTCCACTCACAGACAGCTAGTCCTTGGGAGAAGAAGGGACGGCCCTGAGCGCACCCCTGGGAGCGGGGAGAGGCGGCGGGCAGAAGACCAGCTCCAGTAGTGCATGTCTGGCATCCCAGAGCACCACGCCCCCAAGATCCCAGAGAGAGGGTTCCCCAGACCAGCCTCTCTCCTCCGCCATCCTGCTTCTCACCATCCTGGCCCAGAAGAGGGAAAAAGGGGAGAAAACTAGCCTATTTTGAGCTCCATGCTACGTGCTAGACATTATTTAGTCCTGAGGCCCAAGATTTTGCAACTAAGCAGGGACAAAGTTTGGGCTAGAGCCAACGTTACCTGAATCCAAAGCCCCACTACGGAATGGCCATGAGCAGATGTCCCCAGAGGGGATGGGCCAATTGCCAAAGGCCTTCCTTCTGGCAATGAGCCTCCATCTCGTGACCTTAACTGAAACAAGGTCCCCCTAGAATGCGGGGCCCTGTAGCCCTCTCCAGTGGAAGCTGATCTTTCTCCACACGCAAGGCCCCGAGGCAGCCCTGACCACCCCTTCTAGACCACAGCCTTGCAAATGCCCCTTCTCCCTGGAAGCCCGCCCCTCCTGTCTGGTTTGGTCATTGGCTCTATCACTGGCTGTGGGCCAGTCCCCGGTGGACACCTGGTTGCCTTGGCCTTGGGGCTCCTCCACCTCCATGCTGCCTCAGCCACCCACGCCCATGGCTTTGTCATCCCTGCATTTTGTCATCATTTTCCCACCCCTGAAACCTGCTAATGTCTCTCTGCCTGTGACGTGTCTCCCCACGTCTCTCATGACCTCTGCCCCTCCACACCTGCTCTCCCCCTTCACAGAGACGAAGGGTGAATATGAAAGGTTGCACGACCTCATACAGGGTGTCCCCGGTCTCCAACCCCCACGGGACCTGGAAAGCCATGAGTTTGACGGGGTGGCGAAGGGCACGGCTCTGCAGCAAGACTTGGGTTTGAAGCCCCCCTCTGCTCCTTGCTACGTCTCTGACTCCGGCCACTCTCCAAGCCTCATTTCTTCATGAACACAATGAGGACATTAATAACACCTGCCTCATGCAGTTGTTGAAAGAATAAATGGGAGAAGGCGTGGGAAGAACTTAGCTCTTTGCACTAAAAATAGGTCCGTTGTTATTTCCATTATGAACTGCAACTAGCACTGGTACTAATGCTTGTCTCCGGCCGGCTTTCTCTCTCCATCTGCCTCGGAGGGAGCTCAAAACCCCCATGATCATCCTCGAGCACCTCGCCCCCCACCCTGTCCCACCCCTTCGCTCCCAGAAGATGACCTCACCTCCCGCTGCACTGAGAAAAGCAAGGTGGTCGCATGTGGAATGTCTTCCTTTCTGCCTTAGCCCCATCCCACTGGCCAACTTGTCGGTAGCCTTGTCTCCACCCACCAGCGTGAGGATGCGGGGCCTCCACCTGTGTCCAAGCCCATCCTTCCTAGATTTCGTCCTTTCCCATCTCCACGCCTTGTCCCCTCGTCGTCCCCTCCCTCCCTCCCAGGACCATCGGGACCTCTCCTTGGCCTGTTCCCCCTGCCTCTGCACACACAGGACAGGCTCAGGTCTCCAGCTCCTACAACGCCTCCCCTTGATGGCGATCCCCTGATCCACCTGTGCTCACCTGTCCTGCCCTCTCTTCTCATCCACACTCCTGGGGGGAAACTGCCACTTCCTCCCCTCCCATTTGTTTTCCAACCCAGGGAGATCGGCTGTCCCAGCACCACCCCTCGCTGGAAACTACTGTGCTCCATCCAACAGACCCTTGCCAGTTCCTACGGGAGCTCTCAGCAGCACTTCACACTGTCACCTGCCGCCCTTGTTGAAACACTTGCCTCTCTTGGTTTCCAGGAGGCTCCCCTCCTCCCTCTCTGGCTATTTCTCCTCATCCTCCTTTGTGGAAGCCACTTCTGCCCAGGCTGGGAGTGCTGATGTGTGTTCCAGGCCTTTCCACCCTGAGCCCTTCCCCATGGGGAACCCTCTGGGCAAGCCTGCTGTTGCCACCACCTGCCACCGCCTGCAGGCCGACGACCTCCTATCGCATCGTCCTCTGAGACCTCAGAGGCAGCTGCCTCCTGCTGCCCCACAGCCACTTCAGACTAAGCCCGTGTAAACAGAACAAACGTTCCCACCAAAATCTGCTGTCCCTGTGTCCCTCCTTTCTTGGTTTAGAACATTACGGGCCGGCCATTTACCCAAACTGGAACACGGATGCCACTCTTCACCCCTCCTTCTTCACCTCCACGGCCGCCACCCACCCCCAGCCAACCAAGCCCCAAGTCCCGCGGATTCTGCCTTCCCTCCAAGAGCACCATCTTTCCTAAGCTCGGGCCACCAATAAGGCTTCCCTTGTGGTCTTCTTGCACCCTCTTCCAAACGATCCTATACACGTGCATCGGAACGAGTGTTCTAAACAAAAATCCTGGCCCTGCGATACCCTCATCACTGCTCCCGTTGTGACCCAGCCCTGCTGACCCCTCCCTCCCTCCCTCACACTTTGGGGTCCAGCAACACCACGTCACCGATTGTCACCATGACTCTGCTATCTAGAACAGGCGTCCTCAAACTACAGCCCACGGGCCACAAGCGGGTGTTTTTGCCCATTTGTGTTTTTACTCCAAAATAAGAAATGTGCAGTGTGCATAGAAATTTGTTCATAGATATTTTTTTTTAACTATAGTCTGGCCCTCCAACGGTCTGAGGGACAGTGAATTGGCCCCCTGTTTAAAAAGTTTCAGGACCCCTGCTCTAGAACATTAATTTTCTCCTTTCCTCTACACGGTAACTCTCACTCATGCTTCAGGGGTGACATCAGAAGTGGGGTCCCAGCAAGACCCCTCTGGTCGGCCACTGCCCCCAACAATCCCATAGTGCCCGATCTTCCGCCCTCCTCTGTCCGGCTCGTCTGTGATAGAGTCAGTCCTTCCCACTGCAAGGTGAACTCCCGAAGAACAGTGGCCCCATCTTCTCTGTCTGCTTATCCTGAGAGTCAAGCCAGAAGCAGTGGCTGCTTCTTAAACCGATGTCCTCAGAAGGCATGACAAGGACAGGAGCGCTTCTCATCAACGCAGGGGGAGGGGGAGGGAGGGAAACAACCTCCTCGAGTTCTTAAAATCCGCAGGCACCGTGCCAGGCCTTTTCTAGAGGTGCTCTAACTTAATCTCATCTAATCCTCTCAACAATTCAGGGCAGTGGGACTAATATCCCTAATTTGTAGAGGAAGAAACCAAGTGGACTGCTGCACAGTGGCTGTTTTTGATTTTTTTGTAGTAAAGTGACTTAAAAGTAATTCTAACCTGAGTATTTCACAGCAGGCCCAGGGGTTCAAGGAGCCCGGTCTGGTGATTCAGAGATCAGAGACCTGCTAGCAAGGCCTCTCCCTCTCCCGCTCACTCTCTCAGCTCGTCTCTCTCCCAGGCCAGGACACCCCTCCTCTCTGACCACCGCCTTGCCTTTCCATGCGCCTCTCTGGCCAGACCACCCCAGGGCCTTGGTTGACAGCTGCGGGAAGGAGGGAAAGGAGGGGGCTCACTGATCAGGGGTGCTCCCCACCAGGGCTGCGATGGTGGTGGCAAAGGCAGCAGCAGCCGTGGCCCCAAACCCTGCTTCTGCTCTGGACGCCCCCCACGACACTGCCAGGACCCCAGGCACCCAGTATGAAGAGAATGGTGGGGAGGAGCAGGCTCCAGACCGACCTAGGGCCTTCTAGAACTCCAGCTCTGTGAGCTCATCTTCCAGCAACACTCTACCACTGAGCTTTGACTAGCCCACTGAGTCCCCCGATTTCAGGTTCCTGGGGCAAATTAGGGGGATCTCATCCCAACCCTCTTGCAGCCTCTACACATACATGCACATGAGGGATGACTTTGAGGGATGACTGTCCCCCTCCCAACAAGTCCTTCCAATGGTCGTGTAGGGATGGTGGCGGGTGCCCACTGTCTCCCCCGGCAGCCCATCTCATCCTTGAGCTCCTTTGACTGCCAGAAAGTTCTTCTTCTGCAACGCTGAGCCACCAACGCTCTCTCTGCCTGGATGATGACTGTCCGGTGTGGACGGGACAAAGGTTACACTATTGACTCTAAGGCTTAAAGGACGGAGAAGTGGAAGGAACACATCTGTGCTGCACAGGAGCTCTGGGCTCAGGCTGGCCAGGGCTGAACACGGCTCCTGTGACTACCAGCTGGGTGCCCCAGAGAGAGTGGCTTCACCTCTCCCTTTCCTCAATTCCCAAGTGGGGATGACAATATTGGGAGGGCTCAAAGAAACAGCTACAAAGTGCCTAACACACCGCGTTCTCCGTAAATAATAGCAATTACGACTAAGAGCCAAGCATGTCCATCAGCAAGTGGAGTTGCACCATGTTCGCCCCTCCTGCCTGGGCCCAGCCCAGACCAGACAAGTCAGAATCGAGGGCTAGTGCAGCATCAGGACTTCTTTTTCTTTTCTTTCTTTTTACTTTCACTGAGGTAAGAACACTTAGGAGATCTGCCCTCTTAACAAATTTTTAAGTGTGCAGCACGGTATTGTTGATGACAGGTGCAATGTGGCACAGCAGATCTCTAGAGCTTCTCTCGCTTGACTGAATCTTTCTGCCCCTTGATTAGTAACTCCCCTTTCTTCCTCCCCTCACCCCTCCCCTGTATCATTCCACTCTTTGATTCTATGAATTTGACTACTCTAGGTACCCATGTAAGTGGAATCATTTGTCTTCCTGTGACTGGCTTACTTCTTTTAGTGTAATGTCCCAATGCTCATCCATATTGTTGCATATGTCAAAATTTCCTCCTTCTTTAGGGCTGAATAGTATTCCACTGCATGTATATACCACATTTTATTTATCCGTTACTGTGTTCACGGGCACTGATTTTGTTTCCATCTCTTGGCTATGGTGAATAATGCCACAGTGAACATGAGAGCACCAGTATCTCCTCAAGATCGTGATTTCAACTCTTTTGGATAAATACCCACAAAGGGGATTGCTGGATCATATGGTAATTCTATTTTTTAATTTTTTTGAGGAGCCTCCAGACTGTTTTCCACGGCAGCTGTGCCATTTTGCATTCACACCTGCAGTGCACAAGGGTTCCAATCTCTCTACACCCTCACCACCAACACTCGTTGTCTTTTGTTGTTTTTATTGTAGCCATCCTAATAGGCGTGAGGTGATTTTATATTTCCCTGATAATTAGTGATGTTGAGCACTTTTGCAAATAACTGTTGGCCAATTTGTTTATCTTCTTTGAAGAAATGTCTATTTGGCACCAATATTTTGGGGGGGGGGTTTGTTGTTGTTATTATTTTAGAGACAGGGTCTCACTATATTACCCAGGTTGGTCTTGAACCCCTGGCCTCAAGCAATCCTCCCACCCACCTGAGCCTCTCAAAGTACTAGGATTACAGGCATGAGCCACCACACTCGGCCTGGTATCAGTTTGTCTTAGAAGCTCGCCAGGTGACTCCAATGTACAGCCTCAGCCTTTCTTCAGGGGAAAGAGCTCTAGACTTGAGTTAGAAAACCTGAGTTCAATGTCTTACTCTGCCCCTTTCTGGCCGTCTGGTCTTGGCAGGTCAAGTTCACCTCCATTTCCTCACATTAAAATGCAGTCATCACCCTGGCCCACTCGCTGTGACCTTGAGCACTGTACTTGATCTCCCCAAACCTCCTTTTCCTCCTGTAGAATGGAAATGACAATCCTCCCTCCCTCCTGGGGTGGTAGCGGAGCTCAGGTGTCTCAGTGCACGGAGCTGCTCACCGCTCGGATCAGTACATTGTTAGCTACGGCTTTTATTGCCTGGCCCCTGGTGGTGATTCTGTCTGCTTGAGTTTGGGGGGTTTTACTGCATCGGCCTGCTTTTACTATTTTATGGCTTCTTTTTATTGAGTAATTTTTCACCTTATTTTTATTTTATTGTATATTTTGTTATTTCCCAGTTGACTTTCCCTTTTAAATGGGGACCAAGAAACAGCAGCTCAAGAGGAACAGTTAGGGAGGCAAGCGAGGCCCCAGGTGGAGATCGGCAGGTCCTTATTTCTCCGCTGAGCTCTGCACAAGTGCCCCACGGCAAGCTCAGATTCTTGACCATATCCAAAAAGAGATCCTCCGCTGCTTCCTCCAAGTCTAAGTTCTGCAGCAGCCTCTATTACATGTCTTGTCCTCAGCCCTGGCAGCACTTTGAAAAAACTACTGGCTCCAGGGCCCCGCCCCAGGCCAATCCATCAAAATCCCTGGGGGTGGAACCCAGGCATCAGTATTTTTGCAATGCTCCCAGGTAATTCCAAAGTGCCCCTTCCAACCAAACTTCTTCCAGTTCCCTAATGTGCAACATTTTGCATTCTTGGCTTTTATGGCATCATATATGTCAAATCTACTTTTCTCTGTCCCTACTCCGCAGCTAGCTTCCAGCCCTCCTTAGAGCAAGCCGAAGCTTGACTTCCTCCCCGACTCCTTGGGCTGACGAGGGGTCCCCTATGTTCTTGTACAGTATCCAGTGCTAATTTATAATCTCAGCATCTCTCACACTCTACAAGTGTCTTCTCTCTCTGTCCTCCCACCAGACTAGCAGATGCCCGATGTGTCTCTCGTGTCTATTTTCTCAGTCAGAAACAAGGATTTAAAAATGCTGGGTGAGTAAAGAAATGAAGAAATGAATGAAAATCACCTAGTCAGTGATTCAGAAGAACCTTAGCCCAGAGGATTCAATCAGGAGAGTGCTGAGGGGGGTTCAGAGAGTGCTGGGGTCACTGGGGGCCATGAGAAAATGAATCCAGCTCTGGCTCCAAGCAGGGCGAGCCTACAGCTCCTAGATCACAACCTTCACCTGCTCCACACTTGGTGTAAAGCCACTTAACCCTACGCTAAATAGTCTCACACCACCATATTCTTTGAGCATTGTATCTCCTTTATTATTCCGTCTTCCCCATGGGATGCCTAATTTCATGTGTCCGCTTGACTGGCCCACAGGATATTCGGTCAAACACTATTCTGGATGTTTCTGTGAGCACATTTTTCAATGAGATTAACATTTAAATCAGTAGACTGAGTAAAGCCGATTGCCCTCCCTCGTGTGGGTGGACCTCATGGTTCAGGTGCAGGCTGAACAGAGGAAATGGCTGAACCTCCCCCAAGTAAGAGAGAATTCCTCCCACCTGGCTGCCCTCCAGGGAGACATCTCCATTCTCTCCTGCCTGCAGATGCAAACCAGAACATTTGGCTTTTCCTGGGTCTTGAGGCTGTGGCCTTTAGACTAGAACCACACCATTGGCTCTGCTGGGTCTCCAGCTCGCTGGCTCACCCTGCAAATCTTGGAATTTGCCTCCATAATTGCATGATCCAATGTTTTATAATAGATCTCTCTTTCTCTCTCTCTCTGTCTCTCTCTCTCTCTCTCTCTCTCTATATATATATATATATATACACACACACACACACACACGCATGCACAATATCTCTTTTTCATAGACAGGTAGATAGATAGATGTACAACCTGTTGGTTCTGTTTCTCTGGAGAACCGTCACATGATATACCCCTCATGTGAAATTGGTGGAAACTCATATAACAGTTGTCAGGTCCCTCCATGCATGTCAATTCCCTTCCTGGACCTTGTGCCAGTCTCAGCTGACATTCTTTCCTCCCCTCTTGTGATCTGTGGCTTCTACAGTATGGGGCGGCAGGTTGAGAGCAGCAAACCTGGGCTGGACCCCTGATCTCACAAAATTTACCAGCTCCGTGACCTTGGCAGGTCACTTAGCCTCACCGAGCCTTGGTATCCTCACCTGTAAAGACCTGCCACCCCAGGGGGGTGTCAGTGGATTAACAAGATAGCATGCAAAATATCTTACACAGTACCTGGCACTGAGCAGACACTCAATAAAATGTTACTTTTAAATATTGTTATTTTGATGGTGAGGAAACAAAAAGACTATACTTTTGAGAACTGCACTTCAATTGTCAAAAACCTTCTGCGTAAGGGCCTAAAGGGTATTGCAAAGCCTATTTTAACCTCATCCCAGTTTGCACCATGTTGGCCCTTGTTGCAATCGCAAGATCTCTGGATAAGCAGGGAATTACTCTCCTTGCGTTCAACTCCTTGTACTGAGATCCTCGGGATTTTCTCTCAGGGCAACTGAGAGAGCCTAAAGCAAAAGGAAAAACATCAAACTTGGGAAAAGTGCTTGTTCTTCTCTTTCCTACTTTCCGTTCCCATCCTGATCTTGCAAGTTCAAAGACGGTCCTTCCATATGTTCCCACCAGTCAGGTTGATGCCCTCATCGTATCTTATCTAGCACTGCAGTCATTTCCTAGCTGATCTCTTTGCATCAGGGGGCTCTTTCTAACAGTAGGGCTGAGTGCGCCATTCCCCATTTTTAACCTTTCGATGGGTCTCTACCACTTGGGGGATTGGGTCAGCCCGCTTGGTCAGCAGCCCTGATGGTCCCCGTGGTCTGTCCTCTCCGCCTTCCCCATCCTCATCTCCCCGCACTTCCCCACCCCCCGCCACCCCCTCAACTCTGGCAATTCTGAACTACCGACTCTTCCCCAGACTTACCCACCTAAAAGCCCTTCCCCACTGGGCACCAGAGAACTTTATTTCATCCTTCAAAATCAGTCCAGCATTACGACTTTTGCAGAAAGAGTTAATCCAATGGTCTCTACACCCAGAACCCCCCAATCTATTTGCTTGTCCCAGCACCTCGAGTTTATCCGTGTCATAGAATTATCACATTACACTATAATTCGTGATGTACCTGACCGTGGCCCTGACCACCGGCTCTTCCAGAGCAAGGAGTATGTCACATTTATCTCTGTATTTCCTTGACCTGTTAACGGGTGAGGCACACAGAAGGTGCTGAAGAGAGGTTAAGCAAATATATTTTAAAACACACAGGTTGAGGAGTAAAAAGATGAACATAACTATAAAGGGGTAGCCAAGGGAGATCTTTGTGGTGATGAAATAGTTCTTTATCTTGATTAGGGTGGTGGGTCCACACATCTACACATGTGATAAAGTGACATAGAACTATACACACACATTGTAGTGATGTCAGTGTTCTGCTTTTGCTATTATACTATTATTATGTATACTACTATGTATATATATTATGTATACTATTATTATACTATCATTATATAAGATGTAATCATTAGGGGAAACCAGGTGAAGGGGACAAGGGATTTCTCCCTGTGCTATTTTTACAACTTCCTATGAATCTATAATTATTTAAAACTAAAAAATTCCTTAAAAAGGAACAACACACACACAGGGGCTAGTTTTACTGTTCTGAAAAATCACTTCCAATAATAAAACAATTGGAAGCGAAGGGTTGTCAACTCCAGAATATTTCACAAGCCTAATTTAAAATTATTTAGCACATTGACTGACGCACTAGGAAAAATAGTTTTCCTTGGAGCATGGTGTTTTATTACGCAAATAGAATAGAAACTTTGAAAACAAAATGCTCCTAATTTAATGGAAAAATTTGTTATTTTTTTGTTGTTTTCTGTGTGTGAGTTATATGCAACTTGAAAAATAGTTCATGCAGCTCCCAAGGTGAAGAGACGTGTGAGTTACATGTGATTCACAAAGCCCCAGGCTCAAAACTACAGTGAGTTAAATACAACTCATGTGGCAGTTAATGTGTTAAACTTGACTGGCTAGAAGGTGAGTGATTACAAGAGAAACATGACCCAAGTGTGCTTCAACATCCAGTTGGTTTAGATTGTCACCGAGTTTCTGCTCTGAAGGCTTTCACACCAGCACCTAAGCGCCTAGAGCCCCGAGTAGAATGAGTTAGGTCAGCGCGGTTATGGGAGCTGAGCAAAGTCATCTAGGATGAAACGCTGCAGAAAACATACGCTTCACTTACTCTGCATGACCAGATAGAGGCGAAGTGGGTCGAAGGAAATTGCTCTGCTGACCCATAGCTTTGGGCAGGTTGAGGGACCTAAAAACCTGAGTCTGGTTCGTAGCAACTTTGGGAATCCTGAAAGGGTAGGGTGCTAAAAAGAGAGGCTTTGAGTAAACTGACACCTTCAAAAGCCGAAGGCCTCCACAAACCCAGGGCCTCTAAAACCCTGAGATTCCTAGCAACCAGGGTGGGCTAACAACCTAATGACTTCAAGATCTCAGATCCTTAAGAGCCTGGGCACCGCCCCCCCAGCCCCCGCCGAAAAACTGATGTCTCTAATAACCTGGGCATTTTCAGAAACAAGAAGCTTTTAATCAATCGAAAAGCTGAATAACCTGGGGCTTCTAACAACACAAGACCTATAATAAACTGAAACTCTTTGCAACTTGGGTTGCCTAGCAACCTGGGGACTGTAATTATCAGAGACTCCTAGCAACCAGGGAGATTGTACAACCTGGGGAGGGAGGCGGTACACATTCAACCCTGGACCCGGACTGAATCTCACTCTTGCAAGGCAGCGTGATCTAAGAGATAGAGCCAAAATTGGAAACCAAAAACTCATGTTTGATGTTCTTTGATTTTACCACTTCCTAACTGTGTATCTTGTGGCTTACGCTCCCTGACCACTAGTTTCCCTACATATAAAATGAGAATGATAATGATAATATCTAGCTCATAAAATTAAGCACCAAGTAAGAAGGTTTATGGGGAAACATTTTAACAGCTATGCAAATGCACGTTGCCATGTTTGGCTGCACCCTCTCCCCTCACCTCTCAACACACACCACATTCCAACAATTCTACTCCAAAACACCCTTCCCAGCTCCCAGCTCCATTGCCACCACCAACGTCTCGGGTCCCTCCATTTGCTTGTCTACATTGCCACCAGTTTTCTTTCCAATGCACAAGTCCTATTGTGTCACTTTTGCCTAAAGTCTCCCCCCTGGCTCCCCATTAATCATGATGTAAAGTTCAAACTCTTTGGCAGGGTGCTCCATGCTAAGGCCCTCTCTGTGCAGCTTCATCTTCAATCATTCTACCCAAGCACATACAGCCTTAAGCAGGGATTTGAACCACGTCTGACTCCAAAATCCAAGTTCTTTGGCAAAAATCCCCAAGATCCATCAACACCTCTTGGAAGGTTCCAAAAATGTGATTCTCTGGTTACTCTCTTACTAAGTCAACTTTGATCTTATTTCAAAACCCCTCCACCTTTTTCTGCCAGAGGACACTGCTCCGTTTGGGTGGAGCTTGAGATTTTACCACC
The DNA here is from genome assembly GCA_963574435.1 of Cheirogaleus major. NCBI lineage: Eukaryota > Metazoa > Chordata > Mammalia > Primates > Cheirogaleidae > Cheirogaleus > Cheirogaleus major. Next base: position 67,533 of record CAUYPO010112951.1, read on the forward strand.
AGGGGGCGCTCTCCTTGCACATGCAAAAAAATAGATCTACAGGTGAGTGTACATCAGACCTCACAGACTATTGAGACCACACGCAGTGCTGCCTAACCTGTGGCCTGTCTCATTTTGCCATGGAGCTCATGATGTAATTTTAGGATGAATGGTTAGAAACCTGCCTTTATGTTGCAGCTTCTCAAAAAGGTCCAGTTATTAACATTTCAGTAGCCTGAAAGTCATTTTTATTAACATCCTTCTTGTCAATTAAACAGGTTCATCTGAGTTCTAAGAATATACATTTTCCTCCATAAGACTCAATAAAATTACTGTCATTTTTTAATTAAAATCAATATGACCTGTAAACACTTTCATTTGCCCTGTCTGATCCTCAGGGTTGGGGGTGTGGGAAGGCTGAGAGGAACAGCAGGAAGGTGGCTCCTTTCTGCTGCAGTCCAACGTCCTCGTTTTATGAGTGTGAGGACAAAGATCCCCAAAGGTAAAGTGAATTGCTCCTGGACCCACAAGAAGCAAGAGCCAGAGCAGGGACCAGATGTAACTTTCCAGAACATAACTGTGTACTAACACGCTACTCTTGTAATTGACAGGGAGTACATGGAAGAAGCCCTCTGACATTATTGCTCATAAGCCCGAAGCCGAGGGACAGTGAGCCTGGGTACTCTCTGGGGCATCTTGTGGTGTGTGGAAGAGAAATCGTACTTGGCTCTAAGGGTGTGTTCAACCCTCTGAACTTCGACGTCTTCCTCTGTGAAATGGAGAAAACGATGGGCATTTCTCAGAAGGTCTGGTTTTCATTCTGTCTTCCCTCTGACACATCCCCTGCCCCTCTCTGAGAGCTCTTCTCTCCAAGCTGAGACCCAGGGCTCCAGCAGAGTTCTCCTAATGTGCAAGGGGCTTCGGTGGGGAGGAAGATGTTCTCCACTTAGCACCCCAAAGCAATTTCCCTCCCAAACTACAAGGGAATAGCTGAGCTCCAGGTCTATGCTGCTCAAGCGGCCTGAAGGGGCAGCTTATATAGCAATGGTTTTCAGCTGGGGATGGTTTTGCCCCCACCCCCCGACCCCGGGGATGCTTGGCAACGTCTGAGACATTTGTGGCTATCACAGCTGGGGAGCAAGAGTGCTACTGGCACTCGGTGAGCAGAAGGCAGGGCGGCTGCGTCCTGCGGGGAGGCTGCACAGGACAGCTTCCCACAGCAAAGAATCATTCAGCCCAAAATGTCAATAGCGCCAAGGTCAACACATTCTGGTACACAGCCCAGAGCAGCGTGGGTCTGGTTCCCTCTCCGTCCCTACTTTCTGGATGAAGTTAGACAGGCTATCTCATCTCTCTCACCCCTGTGCAGTTCCCTGGCCTGTAAGATAAGATGATCTGATTTGGGGATCTCTGTGGCCCTTCTGATGTGATCATTCTCTAGCAGTGCTTCCTGGCAAATCACCTGGAGATTTTGCTTAAGGTATTTTTAGTCCCCATATGCTAAAAAAAAAAAAAAAAAAAAAAAAGGTGTATTCCCACCTCCATTTCCTCAACTATGAAATGGGCATAATGATTCCTACTTCACCCTTCCTATGAAGGTGTAAGGAGAATAAGGAGATAGTGCAGGTGGATTCGCCTTACACATAGTGGGGGCTTCATAAACACTTGTCTTATAAAAAAATCATAATGGATCGGCATGGGGAAAAAGTTCAAGAAAACTGTAACTCACTGAAAAGTGTCCTCATTCAATAGCCACCAAGGCAGAGGGGCCTTTGAGCCAAGAGAATTACATTTTTTTCCACACCTTTCCAAGAGGCAGTGACAGATCTTGGGCTTTGCAGGCAGCCTAGTGAGGTGGAAAGATCTTGGGCGAGGAGATACACAGACTTGCTTTTAGGCCTCTGACCCATCCTTAAAAGAAATATTTCTGTGGCAAAGGAAAAAAAAAATTCCATCGTAAGAATCCTTTCAACAGCTCTAGTTACTATGGAGGGGAGGTTACAGAGCTTTGAGGCCAAGTCTGACCTGAGTTCAAACCCCTCCTCTGCCGTTCTCTGTTGAGTGACCTAATTGTCAAGGTGGATGACACTAATGCAAACCACTTAGGAGCCTCTGAATGTCAAGTGAGAGAAAGCATTCAGTAAGTCCTTCATAGATGTAAACTGTCACTGTGTTCTAAGAACTAAAGATAGGTCTCCGTCAATGTATGGGCTGCCTAGGCTCAACCGCATTCTTATTTAAGATTTCCATGAGAAATCACGAAACATTGTCAAACCCCATAATGGTTCCATGAGAAAGACGTTTGGTGGCCGCTGCTACCCTCCCACCTATACACACACACACTCACACACACACTCACACACACACATACACACACACACACTCACACACACACATACACACACACATACAAACACACACACTCACACACACACATACACACACACATACACACACACACACTCACACACACACATACACACACACACACTCACACACACACTCACACACACACACACATACACACACTCACACACACACATACACACACACACGCCATTTTACATACAGAAACACTGACATTGGACGTTGTATCAAAATAAGGATCTGTTATGATCTGAATCATGGGGATACAAAGTTGTATTTTTCTAGTATCTCTTCCTCCCTCCACTGCACTCCCAAGAACACGCCCATCAAAAGAGGTTAAAGTGACTGCTTTTGACTGTTTAAAGTGAAAAAGGCATCATCCCACCCCCTGAGCCTCCATACAGAAAGCAGTCTTGTAAAACAGAATCTGTCCCATGGTTAAGCCAAGACCATCTCTTATTGATTAAAGGTCAACAAGAATGTAGATAAGTTAAGCTACATAGAGACCTAATACTCTGAAATGCCAAGTCCTAAGGCTAAAAGTCTAAAACTAATCATTCAAAATGCAGGGAGATGCAACCCTGGAGGAATGATCCGAGCTAAGCCACTGCACTGGATCTGAAATCGGATCGCCAGCGTCCCGCTAAGGCGCTCCCACACACAGGGCTGAAACTGAGCTCTGAACCGACGCTGCTTAAAATAGAGCCCTGCAGAGCAATGAGCATACCTAGTACCAAAATTTTAAAAAAGACAGAGAAAGAAAAATAAAATAGAGCCCTGCAAACGTGCACAGAGTTCATGGGCTGCGAGCGAGGCAGACCCAGAACTCTGAAGTGTGTGTTTCGGCTGGTGAGAGTATTGAGAGAGTCAGGAGGCTTGACAAGAGACAAAGAGACATACAGGAAGACAGAGGAGACAGACGGAGACAGAGGCACCTGCATGAGAAAGAGAGGCAAGCAGCAGCTACGCAGTTCTGGTTCCTTGAACATTCTAAATTAGAAGTGGAAACTTGTTCTTCTCCCGATCCACCCTTCATTTCTCCAGAGAAGGTGGCTTTAGTTATCACTCAGTTTTCTCATCAGAGGAAGCCAATGGAGTTATTCCAGAAGATTTTATCTAATTATATTTCTTAAGAATTCAATGCTTGGCCTTAGCAAGTACCCACTTCTGTTGAGCTCAGGGTAGGGTTGTGTAGGGGGAGAATTTGAGGTCCAGGCCTGGGCCCCCGAAGAAGGCAGCCCTAAAAGTTCAAGGTGCTTAGTTCAAAAGGTAAAGGAAGCTCAGGGATGGAAGCAGCACGTGGCGGTAAAGCTGCTCTGGCTGGGATGAGGGCGCAGCGGCACGATGTCTAAGCAGCCAGTCAAAGCTGAGCAGCCAATGTAGAGAAGCCAATTCTGGCAAATGTGTCCATATGGGGCAAGACCTCAACAGCAAATGGGTGGGGGGGGAACAGGTATCTGGCCTTATTTTCTTGTTTGTCACTATCTTCTCAGTGCCTAGCCTGGACAGTGGTACATAATAGGTGCTTAATAAACATCTATAGAATGAATGACTGCAAGACAAAGCCCCTGTGGACACCAAGTCCACTCATCTCCTCCTCATCTCCATCCTCCTGCCCTATAGGAATGACAGAGATGCCACTGTCTTTCTCGTGACTTTCCAGGATAGTTTTTATTAAGTCACTGATTTTAATTAGATTCCAAGAACAGAAGTACAGATTCTGCCAAGTTGCAAAGGACAAGACTATTCGGGGAAATCTACTGAACATAAAGTGTGGAGATGGAGCTGCTGATTGAGCCCTGGAAGCAGTGCCAGGGGTGTGGGGGGTGGCAGCAGAAACCCCCTGGGGCTGGTCCCCACTGCCACATGGGGAGAGGCAGAGTAGGGTGGACTTTGCATCATGGACTAGCCAGACATAGGAAGCTAACACCAATGGAGAACCAATCTTGAAGCCTGCAGTAGTGTGTAGTCTGCCCCATCACCTGAGCATCTTAACTCCTGTGGGTGAACGGTCCACGCCATCTGTGGGACAGTAAAGCATCAGAGAAGCCACATGGGATGGGACTAACCTGGGGCTCGCTTCTGGAAACAGCAACCGCATGCCTGCCCCAAAAGGCTCTTCTTAGACCATGGTGAAAGGCAATACTGATAAAAAGCCACCATCCCCCCTGACAGGAGACTCATGACCTGACAGCCAGATGTTCCACGTGACAAGGATCTCCCTCGCCTGAGTCAGAGGCAGGAAAGAGCTGGAGTGTCAGCAACCCAGCCAGTTGAGGCTGAGCCATGGGAAAGACCAGGTTCATTTGTTATCTTGTCATCTGACTTTGCCTCTGCAAGGTGTGGCAAGGTGTCCCTTTTGGGCCACTTGTTAAGACCTAACCATCAGATGCTCCCAGTGCTTCTGATTCCTGGGTCTTGCAAGAGGGAGAGTGTCCCAGTAGCTCCTGGAAGAGGAAAGGACTTAGAGGACTGGTTACCAAATGACACTCTGCGAAGCTTGAGGGACAGCACCCTCCGGGGGGAGTGGAGGGAAGCTGGATAGGCAGGTTCCACCCACCACCTCCACTTCAATCAGGGCAGCTTCGCTTTTCTCCATGCATATGACAATTCCACACAAGGTTGTGTTTCAAGAAGAGGTTCTAAATCTAAAACAACATTGATGCCTATGGTGGATCCAACTGTTGGTTCCAGATCTTCACTCCCCTCTAGTGGAATTATACATCCACCCTCTTACCATGGTTTCATGGTGGACAGAGTGTATTTCCCATGCCCTTGACTTTGGGCTTACCCATGCTTTGACCAACAGGATGAGTGCATGACACTAGCAAAGACTTGAAATGTGTTTGTGCCATCAGGCCTACCCTCCTGAGCTCTTGCCTCTTTCAATGAGAGAAATTTGCCTTAATTAGCTACAAGTCCAGGCAGGATGAGAGGCGTGTGGAGCAGGCCTGGACCCAGCCCACAGCTTGCGGTCAAGCACATTAGCCGAACCCTAGCCACCTTGCAGGTGTGTGAGCCCAAAATAAACGCCTTTGAAATGTCAAAGGTGTCTGCTATGCAGCAACACAACTGCCTACACGATGCCCTTTAAGGACCCTTCCAGCATCTTCATTTAAAGAAAGCATCTGGTTGTTTAAAAAGGAAAAAAGTTTGCAAAAAATTCAATCACTACAGTACTTGGTTCTATCACTTTGGAGAGCAATCGGACAAAACCTAGTAAAACTGAAGATGCCACACCTTACCATTCAACTATGCCGCCTCTCGGGAACTACACAACATAAAGCAGGACTTGGCAAACTCATTCCACAAAGGGCTGGATAGTAAATATTTTAGGCTTTGCAGGCCATATGGTCTCTGTTGCAACCACTTAATTATCTGCCGTTTCAGCGTGAAAACAACCACAGAAAACACTTAAATAAATGCCTGCGGCTGTGTTCCAATAAAACATTTTCACAGGCTGAAATTTGAATTTCATGTAACGTTGCCATGCCACAAAATAGTCTTCTTATGTTTCAAGCATTAAAAATGTAAAAGCAAATCCGTCAATGGATGAATGGACAAGCAAAATATGACATCTACATACAGTGGAATATTATTCAGCCTTGAAAAGGAAGGAAATTCTGACACATGCCTCAACATGGATGAACCTTAGAGATATTATGCCAAGTGACATAAGCCAGTCAAAAAGAGACAGATACTGTATGATTCTACTTATGTGAGGTACCTAGAATAGTCAAAGTCATAGAGACAGAAAGTAGAATGGTGGTTGCCAGGGGCTGGGGGAGGGGGAATGGGGAGTTATTGTTTAATGGGTACAGGGTTTCAGTTTGGGACGATGAAAACATTCTGAAGATGGATGGTGGTGATGGTTGCGCAACGATATGAATGTCCTTAGTGCCACTGAACTGTACACTGAAAAATGATGAAAATAGTAAATCTTTTGTTATGCATATTTTACTGCAGTTTTAAAAGTTAAAATTCAAATTAAAAAAAAAAAGTAAAAACCATTCTTAATTCATGGCCCCATACAAAGACAAGTCATGGCCAAATTCGCCATATAGGCCATGGTTTGCTGATACTTGCCTTAAAGAAACTCTCTCACTGTGCCCCAAGGAAGAGGTAAGTACAGGAATTCATCACAACAATGTCCAGGTTATTTTTTTAAAAAGGGAAAAAAAAGGAAATAGCATAAATACTCCTCAACAGGAAAATGGAGAAATGCATTGTGGTATATTTACAATGGAATAATACTTAATGATAAGTGGAATATGCTACAATTTATTTATAAAATTTAAAACTCTACTGAATAATGCTATGTTGAATTAATGGATACATAAATATGTAGCCAAAGTGTAAAAACACACATAGGAATGATAAACCCTGGATTCGTGGTAATAGTTAGCGCTGAGGAGGAGGGAGTGGAAGAGGGTGGGAGTACACAGGGAGCTTCAATTATATCAGTAATGTTTTAGCTCCTTAAATGAGATCTGATGCAAATATGACACAATGTTAAGATTTGATAAAGCTTAATGGTGGGTAAATAGGTATTCATTATGCTCTATTCTTGTCTGATCTTTGAAATATTTCATGATGAAAAAATTAATTTGGAAAAGTAAAGAGATAAAAAGCAAAGGGAGGGACAATTTTTTTTGCAGAAAAGAAAGAAACTGTCAATTTCAAAATATGCCAGTAGCAGCAGCAGGAAGAATAGGAGAGGAAATCAGGCTGCCTCACTGATCCTTCCTGGTTTTCTCGGGCTTCTTCAGCCTCTCAGCTTAGAGCTTGGGGAATGGACCTTATACAGAGACCCACGTTTGGAACCAAAGGGTAGTTCTGCCCACAGGTTTGTCCCTCTGTGGCTGGAGAGGGAAGACTGGCAGAGCCCAGACCACCCAGCCCAGAGCACCGTCCTCCAACCACAACCCGGGTTTCTAGAGGTAAGCCCACACACACCCATAGGGCATGAGAAGTCCTTTTAGGGTTTCAAGACGTTTTCTTGTGAAAATCCCAGGTTCTTTCACAGATACCTGCCAAGATGGGAAAAGGCAGGCCAGGCTTCTCTGGGGGACCCACCTTCAACTCAATAAACATTTATTGTCCTTGGTTTTAGTCCTTATCTAATGCTGTCAGTTAGGATTAGGTTATACTGCAAGTAACAGTGGCTTAAACAAGATACGTTTATTTCTGTCTCATGTGAAATAAATGCTGGGGTACATAACTCAGGGTACTATGAAGGCACTATCACTCCTAGGGTGTGACTTCTCCTCCTGTTCCAAGGTGACAGCTAAAGCTCCAGTTACCAGACCTGCCTTCCAAGCAATAAGATGGAAGAAAGGGAGAAGGACCAGCTTCCTCTCTTTTAAAGGAGACTTCCAGAAAGTATCCCCTGATTTTTTACTAACATCTTATTGGCCAGACATAGTCAAATGGCCACCCTTATCTCCAAGGAAAGGTGGGAAATGTAGTCTTTTTTCTGAGACACCATGAGCCCAACTAAAAACCAGGGGAACTATTGCTAAGGAAGAAGGGGGGACCGATATTAGAAAAGACAACTCACAGTCATTGTCACAGTCAGTCACTAAGTTACTGTGTGGCTGGCCTTGAGTAGGTGCTGTCCCTTCCTCACCTTTCAGCCAACGCGTTGGACTGGGTCTTTGCTAAGATCCTTTCCACATCTGGCAACCTATCCTATGCTAAATTTTTATATGTATATAATTGATTCAAAGTTGGAAGATTTAAAGTGAAAGAAACTAATATTTATTACTTATTCACAAATAATCAACACTTTCATTTTTTAGCTCTTCTAAACCTCAAAAACAACAATATGATGTTGGATGTATTATTCTCTTTTAGAAATGAGAACATTGAGGCTCCAAAATGTAAGCCACCTTCCAAGTAATGTTTTAATTCCTTAAATGAGATCCCAGGCAAATATGAAATAACATTAAGATTTGATAAAGTTGAATGGTGGGTAAATAGATATTCATTATGCTTTAAGTGATGGGACCAGGGTCTGGACCCAATCCAGGCTCCTTCACCGAACCTCGCTGCCAACTTCTCTATTTGGAAATAGACTTCGGTATAATCCTAGGTCTGCCATTTACTGACAGTGTCACCTCAGACAAGCTACGTAACCTCTTTGTGCCTCATTTTCCTTATCTGCAAAGTGGGAATAATAATAATACCTATGCTATAGAGTTGTTAGAAAGATTAAAGAAATGAATAAATGTACTTGGCACATAGTGTATAAGTGTTAGCTACTATCATATTAGGCCACATTTGAGATGTACGTTGGGAAGAACTGAGGAACAGGGAGGGTGTTCCAGGCAGAGGGAGGGACGAGCAAGAGTCAGTGAGTCTCTTGCCAACTCCAGTACTTAAGCAGGGCCTCAGCATGGGGCAGGTCCTCATTAGGCATGTACTTGACTTGAACAGGTCTCAGGAAAACCCTAGAATGAAAGACTATGAGACACAGATCTCCAACGCTACCTAGAAGGAAAGGGAAGAGTAGCACATCATGACTCCCAGCTGCAGGCTCTCCATAGCACCAGGAGCATGGAAAGGGTGGGGGTGTGGGGATCCTAACACCCAGAGAAAAGTACATGAACTTGGGTCCCTGCTCTGTCTTGGCCCTTATCACGCCATATCCCAGGTGTTCTGGTTAGTTATTCACCACGGGCAGCCGGCCAGCACGGCAGTACCTTAGCCCCACCTTCTGGGTAAGGCTGTTCTCTGAACTTTATCCCCAAGCAGGAAAACTTTCTTCTCTGTGTACTTAAGGAAAAGACAGCTACATAGGGTCACACCCATGGGTCCACCAGCCAGGGTGCTGCAGCCAGCAGGAGGCCTCAGGCGCAGGGCTGTGCTCCCCAATTCCAGCCTCGCCAAAGGAGGAATGTATCACTCCCTCAGGGACCACATGTAGGTCTGTCCTTCATAAAACTGGGTGAACTGTGATATGGAGGTAAGCACCTGAAGATGAGGCTTGGGGGACCTGAGTTCTCATCCCAAATCAGCTACTAAGTCATCCTGTAATGACTTGGGCAGCTGCCTTGACCTCGCTGAGCTTTGGGTCAATGGGAATAATCATATCAGCCTAGGAAGGTCATTTATCTGTTGTGAATATTAAATAAAATAATGCACATACGGTATTTAAAATAGCTCCCAGGACCCAGTCCATGAGAGGCCCCTTGTTTCTTCAGGTTTCTCTCCACTTTAGCATTCTATGATGCTGCTGACAGTGAGTCCCATAAGTGATTAGACGAATTCTTTTTTGTTCAGTCCTATGCATACTTTGTATTTCTGAACTTAATGACTTCACCTTTGAACTTTTCACACTGTTTATGCGTTTATGACATTTTATTACACCTTTCCCATGATGACTGACGTTAGGGGCTCCCAGTAGCATGCCCCCTCCTGTCCTCCAAGCAATGAACTGGGAATTCCTTGGCATGCATTCCTTCCCCAGTTCTTCTCTCACTAGCTGTGTGAGCTTGGAGAGCGAGTTCCCTTTCCTAGGCCTCAGTCCCCTCCTTGCTAAGTCCCGTTTCCCTAATTTAAAAAGCAGGAATACTAGTTCCTACCCCTACAGATCTCCCAGGTGTGTTTTAAGGAGTCCATGGACTCCAGAAAGTGAGTGTGGGATGTGTTCTCCCAAGGAGAGGTGACGGGGAAGTCCTATCAAATCAGGAGGGGGTGGTCAGTCCACAACTACAACAACCAAGAGAAAGGGTGTCTTTTCTGATCAGCCACAAAAAACAATGGTGATATAGCACCTCTTGTATTATCCTGGATAGAGCTAGAGCCCATCCTACTAAGTGAAGTATCACAAGAGTGGAAAAACAAGCACCATGTGTACTTGCCATCAAACTGGTATTAACTGATCAGGACTTAAGTGCACATACAGTAATAACATTCATGGGTGTCAGACAAGTGGGAGAGGGATGCAGGGATGAGTATATTCACACCTAATGGGTGCGGTGTGCACTGTCTGGGGGATGGACACACTTGAAGCTCTGACTCGGGTGGGGCAAAGGCAATATATGTAACCTAAACATTTGTACCCCTGTAATATGCTGAAATAAAAATATATAAATAAATAATAATAGAAAAAAGGAGAAAGGGAGCCTTGTTCACCCATCCTAAGTCAAAGGGGGCCGGCCCATCTGGAGAGACAATAAGACAAAGCCTCTCGCAGGGGAGAATAAAGCCGAATGTTTTAAGGAGTAAAATGGATAATCCTATTTGCAGAAATAAATAATAAAGAGAAAAAAGTGAAACAACAAAGGTGCTGGATTGAAGCAGAAATCACTTTTAAAAAAAATCAAAGAACCAGAGTGAGAAGTCTGTATAAGCAGAACCCTGGTGATTAGGCGAGAAACCAGAGTCGCAGGCAGGAGAACAGCGCCAGGCACTGACTCTCCTGGGAAGCTCGAGGGGGTCAGAGGAGGCTGTGGAGTTGACAGAGGAGAGTGCACAGAGCAGGGTGAGAAATGAGAAATGAGGACAGCAGACAGTGTTCACAGCTCTGCTGCAGGGGCAATGGGAGGCTGAGAGAAAGTGGGAGGCAGGCTATAGCGGAAGAACCTAACATAATTCCAGAACCGGCCAAGCTATAAACCCAAGAAAGTGCTCCCCAAGGAATTAGGGTCTGGCTATCAAGTTCTCTGGCAATCAGACTGAGCAAGCCTTGCATTGCTGTCCCAGGAAGAGGAGAGGGCTAGCCAAGGCAACAGTAGGACGTTTAGAAAGGACACGGGGCAGCTCTGACAAGCGGGAGCTCACTACCGTGGCTGAAGTCCCACCACAAGCGCCAGCGACAGCAGACAAGGCTGAGGGTGCCGTGCTGGAGGGCAGCAGACCACTCAGCCATCGCAAGAGAAATCACAGGAGTCCAAATGAGGAAGTTGTGGGAGAGTCATCACATTCAGATCCACGACAAGCTTTGGAGCAGACCATGGCCAGGGAGCAATGCTGGCAGGAACTCTGGGGGTGAAAAAGGTATGAAACTACCAAGGAAGAGAAGAGAAAGACCCTGGAGAGGAGCATGCCCCTGCGGCTGTCAAAAACTGCATGAAGGTGCACCAAGTGAAGCGTCACCCTTGAGCAGGGACGAGCCAGCAGGACAAACACAGAAGGTCATCCGAGTCCTTGCCACTGGAAGAAGTGCTGAGCATCCTTAGCGTGTGTGTGGTACCTGACGCCTGCGTGGCTGCAATGTTTCCAACACCCACCGGATGGAAGGCAGGGTGAGGCACATGGCACATTACATACATGGGCTCCCTCAATTCACACACACGCATGCGTGTGCACACACACACCATGTTCACAAAAGCCCTGAGACTCAGGAGTGGTTAAGCAATGTGCCTAAGGCCACACAGCTGGGAAGAGGCAGGGCTGGGGTTCGAATGTGTCTGTGATTTCCCAGCCCCTGCTCTTAATCACTCTTCTTCCTATTCCGTAAGGAGACAGAAGGTAACTCTCTCCTTTAAGAGGGACTTTCATTTCTCCGGCTCGACTGGAAGATTGGTGGGAAGGCAGGACTCTGTGAAAGGCTTTCTGGGATGAGATAGGGCACTGAGCCATCCGCTCTGGGTAGCCTTGGCTGCTTTGCCCTTTGCCAGGCAGGATGACAGGCTTCCCTTCTGCCCCCCTCCAGCATGTGGTGCTGACTTCTGCCTTCGCGCTGTGTTAAGATCGTTTGTTTCCGCATCTGTCTCATCCATTAGACCAGTGAGTGGTTCTCAGCCCTGGCCACACATTAGAATCTCTTTTTGAAAATCACAAGGCCTGGGTTCCACTCGAGACCAATTAAATCGGATCCCTAGGGCTGGGACTTGGGCACTAGTATTTTTTTTTTAAAGCTCCTCAGATGATGATTCAAATGTGTCACCAGGTTCGAGACCCACCATTGCAGACTGTGAGCAGTTCAAGGTCCTGGCCCAGGGTGTGGCTCTTTGAATCCTCTGAGCCCAGCACAAATTCCGGTGCACAGTAGATGCTTGGCACGTGTTTGCTGAGAGAATGCATACAGATACTAGAAGATAAAGATTAAGAATACAGAAAGGGAAATCAGGAAAGTATTATGCAGAAGGGGAAAAAAAGGAGTGATTTGAGACTGAGAGGCAGAAAGGAATCTTTAAGATGCCGGGGCCGAGGGAAGAATCTGGGTGAGGCTGCGTGATCATAAGATTGTCTTGCATAATGAATCTCTAGTTAAAGGTAATATGAAGCTTCTGTGCAGAATAAACAGCACCTGCCTCAGAAAGCAATAAAGTGAAGAGGAGTCAGAAAGGTGAGTTTCCGAATGTGCTGGAACGATGGGCTTTCAGGGGCCAGAACCTTCGGTATTGGTGAGAGGAGATGAAGAGGGCACATGCCAAAAAGGAAGAGAAAGAACAGAATCATGCTTTTGAGAATAACCAAAATATTAATATGTGAAAGAATATGGCCAGGAAGGTAAAACTCATTATTTAAAAAATAAAATGGGAAAACAAGAGAAAGCAAGCTTGAGAATAAGAGTGGGGTGAATGTGTAAGCCGTCCTTGTGTGTATTTGCTCAGAATGCTATTGTTTTAGCAGTGGGAAAGGATTATAGGTAAATAAAATATGCAAATGCATTTTATAATGAAAAATCCTCTGATGAACAACTGAGATAATCATCGTGAAAACTCTCTGAAAAAAAAAAAAAAAAGCACAAAACATTCCGGAAATGCAAGATGGCATGATTATCATCCTAAAGTGTGATCATCCGGTAGATGTTGCTGGATGTGCTAAGAAAACTGGCTCTCTGAGCATTGATCCTTGGACAACTAAACAAAAGTCCAAAGTACCCTTAGCCCAGCTTCAGACAGCTCTCAAGAGGTGGGCTCTGCAGGGCTGAGTCTTGGAGGAGAGAAATGCGTGTCTGGCGCATGCACTGGTAGCCTGGTGGCCACCTCAAGTTGGAAGAATTCAGTTTGAGTCTCTGGTTACAATACCTAGAGCCAAAAAAGAGAGAGGAATAAAATAGAGGGAGGAGAGTAAAAACAGAGAGAAGGGAGATGTGTCTAACACTTATTGGATGCCTACTATGTGCCAGGCACTGGGCGTATGGTATTTCGTTGAACCATCAACATAACTCTACAGAGCGGGTTGGATTTGATGTTGGAGTTCCCCATGGTCCCCTGCTGTTTTCACTGCTGTTCTTTCCCTAGCATCACACCCATGGCCAAAACTCTAACAATAATGATGCATGAAAAATCTTCAGCCCGTTATATTTAACTCAGGTTTCTCAAATGCAGCTCAAACACTTCAAGTCCAAAATAGCTGGCTTTGACCTCTTCTCCAAACCCGATCCTCTTTCAGTGTTTTCTGTACTAGTGATCCTTGTCCCCAAATTGTTACCCTCTGTAGGTGTGCAAACCTGAAACCTAGGAGTCTTTCTTGACAGGCCATTATCTTGCATCCTTGTCTCATATCCAATCCACCCCAAGTCTTATTTATTTTACTTCCTAAATATCTCTCAAATGTACTCACTCCCCTCACTTTCCATCTTCTTCTCCCTGCCCAGACCAAGCTGCCGTCATCTCTTGCCTAGATCACTGCAACGACACTGGGGACCCACATCTAATCCAGCACCCCCTCTTATGGGTTCCCCACATAGAGAACAAAAGGATCTTCTCAAAATACAACTCTGATGACATCTCTATCTCAAATCCACTCCAACACCACCAGCTTTGAATGAGCCATTTGAATGCATTCTTCTTTTTTTTTGAGACAGTGTCTCACTCTGTTGCCC